>JAWWLT010024437.1:0-28202 GCA_035040995.1 Premnoplex brunnescens
CAGTTCAGCTATCTGGGAAGCATCATTTCCTCAGATGGTAAGATTGACAAAGAGATAGACAACAGGTTAGCAAAGGCTTACAGACCTTTCAGAAAACTCCATAAAGCAGTCTGGCGCAGTAAACACCTGAGGAAAAGTACAAAGATTAGTGTCTACAGAGCCATTGTATTGTCTACTCTTCTATATGGGTCTGAATCATGGGTCATCTACTGACACCACCTGTGACTCCTCGAGCGCTTCCATCAGCGCTGCCTCCGTCCAATCCTAAACATCCACTGGTCTGATTACGTGACAAATGTGTCTGTCCATTAACAGGCAGAGATCACCAGTATCAAGGCCATGCTGCTGAAAATGCATCTGCGCTGGGCAGGACACATCTCCAGGATGGAGGATCACTGTCTCCCTAAGATTGTGCTCTATGGGGAACTCGCCACCGGCTGCCGCAAGAGGGGAGCCCCAAAGAGGAGATACAGAGACTCCCTGAAACAATACCTCAGCGTTGGCCATATTGACTACCATCAATGGTCCACTCTGGCCTCCAATCGGGAGACATGAAGACACACCATCCATAATGCTGCTACTTCCTTTGAGAACACACGCAGAATCAGTCTTGAGGAAAAAAGACAATGTAGAAAGAACCGTGCCTCGCCAATACCACCTATGGAAACTTTCCATTGTGCCTTTTGCAACTGGACTTGCCTATCTCACATCGGCCTTTTTAGCCACCAGCGTGCTTGTAGCACGCATGAGTAGAGCCCTTTCCAAATCTTCGTTCGCGAAGCCTAGCCATGATGACATATTTATCATGTACCAAAACATATCTAGGAAAAAACCCAAACCCACATATTTACCACAGAAATACAACTTTATACTTTGTACATTTTTCTTTCAGAAAATGTAGATAAAATATTTGGTGTTCGAATTTCTATTTGATATTTTAAATAAGCAATCTCTATAAAGTATACTTGACATATGTTTGTATACATCAGAAATGCAAATTAAAACCTGGTATGTTATGAAATTTGTTAATTTTTAATAATTTGTTAAAAACTGAATTGCAAAAAGATAAAAGTACACTTTCCAAAGGAGGAGTTAATATTTCACATATTTCACATTTTTAAGGTCTTTTTTGACAGAGTAACATTAACTCTTGACCCCCCATTTGTATTAAGGGCCTCCATCCAGGAAACCAAAGGATACTGCACAGCATTTTGTTTCTTAGAATGTATTACTGCTTTAAAAATTAATTGCTTTATAATACCAAAGCCAACATAAGCATCTCTTTACTGGAAACAGAAGTCATAGGAATAGTTACACTTCTGTTATAGTGCAATATTTATGTCAAGTAGCATTTTTTATATTATTAAATATCATTATCTTAAATGAGAGACTAAAAACACTAAGTGCTTCTTAGTACTTTCATGTTTTGTTCCCCTCACAAATTTTTTGCCACTGTTTCCAGAGAAGAGATTCACTCAGATTCTAGGCTTTTGCCTAGATTTCATAGAATCATAGAATGGTTTGAGTTGGAAGGGACATTAAAGATCATCTAGTTCTAACTCCCCTGCCATGGGCAGGGAGGAGCACCTTCCACTAGACCAGGTTGCTCAAAGCCTTATCCAACCTGTCCTTGAACACTTCCAGGGAGGGGCCATCTGCAACTTCTCTGGGCAACCTGTTCCAGTGCCTCACCACCCTCACTGTAAAGACTTTCTTCCTAATATCTAAACTATATTTATGCTCTTTAAGTTTAAAACCATTGGTGTTAATAACACCAAGGTCATGGTTTTGATCCCTGTATGGGCCATTCTTGTAAGACTTAGACTTGATTATCCCTCTGTGCCCCTTACAACTCAGAATATTCTGTGAAATCTGTGAAATCCTGTCACTACAGGCACTGGCAAAAAGTGTCTATTTTTTCTTATAAACCCCCTTTATGTATTGAAAGACTGCAATAAGGTCTCCCCAGAGCCTTCTCCAGGCTGAACAACCCCAACTTTCTCAGCTTTTCCTTCATAGGAGAGGTGTTCCAGTCCTCTGATAATTTTTGTGGCCCTCTTCTGGACCCACAAGTCCATGTCTTTCTTGTGCTGGGGACCCCAGAACTTGATACAGTATTCCAGATGGGGTCACAGAAGAGCAGAGTAGAAGGGGAGAATGACCTCCCTTGACCTGCTGGCAAATAATACTTTGATTTAGAACTTTTTAATATGTTGTTTAGTAATGCAAAAGAAAGAACATTATCATATGATTTTAGATGGTACAAAACACAAATGCAGATCAAGCTGGTTATTCTAACATGATAGATTAAGCACATTTCTCCCATGCAGCTATTTGACATGTCATTGTGCTATATATTTTCAATATATTATATCAACTTATCTTAGAAACCTAAAGCTATCATATATCAAATATTAGCATTCAGATGCTTGTCTTATAGTTTCCACTGTCCATAACTTCTATTTGCTCTGTCAGAACTACACCTGAAAGAAAGATTCTTTCAAGGATCAAACATACCACTTGTACTAAAATGATAAAGTAATTCTTACTTCAAACAAACAAACACAAAAAATACAAGTCCATGGTCTTGCAATCAAAGCCTTCCACCAACTTGAATCCTCATGGATAACATGAATTTTAAAATAATATACCTTACAATACTTATTATGCATTTTATATCCTTATTGCTTTTCAAAGATAATACACCTTGAGAGTACCATAAACATAATACTATCTTAACAATGTAATTTAAATATCGCCTTACAATAAATATTTTCTTCTCATATTTAACCCTTTTTCCTTGTACCAGTGTATAGAACTTTTTCACACTCCTCTTTTTTATTAAGAAGACTGAACAAGCAGTAACTATCTAGACCTACACCTACCTAGTTTCAAGGCCACTCACAGATGTTTCTTAAAAGAGCATTCATCTCACTCCCATATACTCTCATCCTGGCTACTCTGTTGTCTGAGATTCACCTCAGTGTCGTTACATGTGATTACATAATTAAACTTTGGGGGGGGAGGAGAAGAAGAGGTGTATTAGTCATTTGATAAGGAACAAACAAAATCACTCTTCCATAAAATAAAATAAAATTGAATTGAATTAAATTAAATTTAAATAAAATAACACAAAACCGCACAAACAGAGGAAATTTTGTCCAGGAATCACATGGATAATTCTAGCCATAACCTCCAACAGAGGAATAGAAAAGAATGTAATTGGAGGGAGGTGGGAGGATAAGGCTAAAGAGTATAAAACTTTCCAATTACCAGCCTTGAGAATGCATTGTGAAATCCTTTCCCTCTTTCCCTTCACATTAATGCTCTAAGTGTGCAACTGTTGCTTTCTTGGCTATGCACAAAACATAGTTCTTCCTTACTAAAGCCACTGTTCAAAGTGAAAGTTTCTCACAGGATATTAGTAAATGCTAAGAAGCTATGTCCCCAAAAGACCTGTTCCTTAAAACTAATACTATTTCTTCATCCTTTCTCCCCCAGTGAGTATGCATAGACCAAACTAGATGAAAAGTTCACAATAAGGAGCTCTGATGCGGTAATAAGGCAATGAAAACACTACTCATATTTTATTTTTCTCTCTCACATAATTGAATGCACTCAAATGTTGGATTTGTATTCCCCCTTGGTCCTGAATTTATAGGGACACTTATAGTTTTATCTGTTTCTCAGAATACCCACCCACATGTGTGTGCATACAGAGAAATCCATGCTGGCAACAGCATTATAAATCTACCCCAAGGAAAGCACAGTTCCAAATATTGTAACACATTTCCTGTGGCTTACAGTAGGTTGTCCTTAACTTGAGAGTGCTTTTTAATGTCTATTTTCCTTGAAGAGTCACCAGCAATTTATTTTTTGCTGTCCTCTTGCACTTCTACGACTTCACTGCCATTGCAAGAAGCCCCTCTCAAAGAAAACTAGCCCCTCCACAGACTGTCCACCAGCAAGGAGAGGGGGGAGCCTGGCCAGCTCCCCTTCACCAGCACTCCCAATGGGACCTGGCCATGTTCCCAACACAGATTAATCAGGGCCAGCCAGCCCTCTAGCTGGACAGGAACAATACAACTTCTATATTCTCAGAAGAGACCCCAAGTCTAATTTCAACCATTTCAAATCTAGGAAGACAGGTCATTAGAAGAAGTCATTAAATGAATTCCTGTTTTAATCATGTTCCTTGTATATTTTAATATCAATATACCTATGTGTATACTGATAGACACACACAGAGTGATGAAGAATTTATAGATACAAATATACCACTGGTACTCTGCAAGTTTAAGAAAACAGGTCAAGGGTAATATTATCAAAGAACAAGTTTATTATTAAAATAATAATTAGATTCTACACACACAAAGAAACCCATGCTTTTTATTAAAGAAAAAAAGAAAAAGAGAAAGCAAATTGAATAGCTAAGTTCTTGGAGGACATCCTTGCTAGCCTTTGTGCTATACCATATAGGTATTTTGGTGCTAACTACATGATTACTGAAATGCAATGTCATTTTCAGTTGCAGTATTTGCTTATGAAAATAAATTAAAACAAAACAAAATTTAGTCTTCAGGGAAGGGAAGGACAGAAGCTTTTATTGGATCACTAAGAACATGAAATTAGAAGATACCAGGGACAAATTGGCAGATTTTTATCTGTCAAAATATCTGGCTACTTCATCTTGCATTTGCATTCATAACAGCACAGTGTATTAACATATGATGTCATTTAAAGCACTACTTTCCTATGGCTGAAAAGAACAGCATAATATTCCATTTCTTCTGCAAAATTATTAGCAGCACAACAGAGCATCACATTATGCAGACAGCATTCACCTCTAGTGCCCATTCAGACACACTAGCTTGTACTCAGTTCCATTCTGTCCACCTGCCCAGCTGAGCTAATTCAGTAACTAAAAGGAAAATGGCTTCTGGCCTTTTCAGACAAATCAAAACTAATGGTTCTAATACTCCCAACATTCTCTTCAAGAAAAGCTGCTGCTACTCTTTATAATTACCTAGCAGCTTGTTATATGCTTAAAGTACATATTTAGATTTGATTATGTAACCTTGTATATACCAAATCAGCAACTCCTCAAGAAGTCTTTATAATTTCTTTTGTAATGTTTTTATAGCACTTATAAACACACACATAAAATATCAACCAAAAATGGCTAGATTAATAAATAACTGCTCCCTATTAAAAAGGCATTAAAATCATAAGATAATGTCAATCAGAACAAAATTAAAATTACAGATAAGTGATGTTCTTTGTTGCCTTTCAGAAACAGTATCTACTCACTAATACTTTTACAGTATGAGAAGTTTTACTAAATGCAAGAATTAGAAGCAGTGAGTTACAACTACTGTTTTATTCAAACAACATCAGCTCTAGTGAATAAGCTATACTACTGAGGTACAGCTTTATGTACCTTAGAAAAAGCCAAGCTCTCCCAAAGTTTCTTCATAGTTCTGCTCTCTTAAAACGTTATGTGACTTTTTGTTTAATAGACGTCCACAAGCTGATCACTGGCATAATAGTAAATTATTGACATTATAAATCCTGCTTTATCTCTGCATCTGAGGAAAAATTCTAAATTCACATAAGTCACTGGCTAATTAAGGGGTTTGTTTTATAATGTTTTCAATATTTCTACTTTTCACTAGTTATACTTGCTTCTGGTTTTGCAGAACTGACTCAAATATATTTCTAGTAATTTTTATTTGTTATGGAATAAGATACTTAAGAATATGCTTAGGTAGGGAATCATTTCCTATTCTGATATTCTGACAAAGAATCATAACAAAATTTCAGCTCACACAAGGGAGAAGGACTTGTAGTTTGTTTTTCTTTTTTTTTTTTACTTTTCTCCAAAGAAAACTTTTACTTTCAGGAAATAAACAGTTATTTTATATGTCATTCCTTTGCACAACAGTCAAATGAAAAGTGTTCAAGTCTAAATTTTTAGCTTACATTTTCAGCTATTAAAATGTTATCCACACAAGTCAACATTCTTCATAATTTTTTTATATTATAATTTCAGTTCAACCAAAAAAACAACCAGAAACACAAACAGCTGTCAACAGCAACACAGAACAACTGTCAACTGGCTTATTTAAAATTAGACCACACCTTTAAGTCCTTCTTCAGCAACTCTAAAAAAGCACATGTGCATGAACTCATGGAGGAAACATAATTGTCTTAAATTCTTTTAAGTCTCTAAATCAGATAAAATGGATTTAGAGGTCACAGTTTAAGTAGGATTGGAACATATGAAAATGTCTTGTGAAAAACAAACTCTGGGAAATGTAACAGAAGTTAAGAATGTTTTCTTTGTTTCTCAGACTTGTCCTGGACACATAAACAGAAACTATAGAAAATAGCTTATAATTACTAAAAAAAAAAGCCTAGCCCTTTTAGACGTATAAAAAAGTAACAGTGTAATGACATTTGCCCTAAAGGCCTTTAATGTTTTATTATAAAAGATACTTTGAAAACAAAAATTTTTCAACACAAGGAAAAATATTAATTATAAACATTATTCCTTCCACTAACTTCATGATTTCCGATTATCAGACTTCCTATATGGCTTTGGATATAATTTTGCAGAATTTGCAATTCAGTGATCCCCATTGACCACCAAAGAATGAAGTGTCACCTCCATTGACTGTGTGTGCTATTCAGACAAAATAACGTCATCACAACATCGACAAAGGTGGATAATTAACACACATTCCACCTCTCATTCTTCCACCACAATGACAAAACCAAAAGTTCCTACAGTTTTTCTGCTGTATAGCAGTGTTCAGTTCATGTTTTGCCCATTACCTCTCCTAATTACTACTTTTATCTCTAATTCCTTGATAGCCCCACTGTGGGCACCACAAATGCCTGTGGTTAGTTGGCCTTGGCTGGCCATCAGGTGCCCACAAAACTGCTCTATCACTCCCCTCCATAAACAGAACAGGGGGAGAATATACAACAAAAAGCTCATGGGTAGAGATAAGGACAGGGAGATCACTTATCAGTTACTGTCATGGGCAAAACAGACTCAAATTGGGGAAATTATTTTAATTTGTTGACAATTAATTGTAACAGTAGGATAGCGAGAAATAAAAACAAAACTAAAAACACTTTACTCCCATCTCTCCCTTCTTCCCAGGCTCAATTTCACTCCTGACTCTTCTACATGTCCTCCCTGAGCAGCCCAGGGGAATGAGACTGGACGTGGCACTTAGTGGCATGATCTAGTAATCACAGTGGTGTTGGATCAAGGGTTGGACTTGATGATCTCAAAGGTCTCTTCCAACCCAGTTGATTCTATGATTCTATGAATGGGGAATGTTCCTTCAGGACATGTACCTGCTGTGATGTGGGGTCCTACACAGGCTGCAGAGGGACAGGCTATTTCACCATGGTCTTCACCACAGACTGCAGAAGAATCTGCCCTTGCACCTGGAGCACCTCCTTCCCCTCCTTCTTCACTGACCTTGGTATCAGCAGAGTTGTTTCTCATGTTTTCTCACTCCTCTCTCTCAGCTGCTGTTGCACAGCATTTTTTACCGTTTCTTAAATATATTATCAGAGAGGCACTACCAGCTTTACAGATTGTCTCAGCTTTGTCGAGCAGCTTGGAGTTGGCTGAAACTGGCTCTGCTCAACACAGGGGCAGCTTCTGGTGAATTCTCACAGCAGTCACCTCTACACCCACCCTGTAAACCCAATACAGGGAAAGAGATGGTATTAATGAATAATGTCTTGGCCTTTGCTAGGAAGGATTGCTAACATAGAAAGATGAATCTATTCGTATTTACCATTATGAATTTTACTGGCAATCTTAAAAACCAATGCACGATGCAATTACACTATGATTTGTTTGCTTGAAATTATCATATTTATAATTAAATTCAGAATATATTTATTAATTTTCTTTGAAGCCATTGATTCAAAGAAATCACCCAACAATGTAACACTGTTAGGCAAGTATTCCTTTATTCAGTGCCAAGGAAGTGTGCTGGGGGTGTCCCGCCATAAGCACGTCCACCTTGGTATAGAAATCGAAGGTGTATATACATTTTAACATCTTTAAATCCCTCCCCATCCCATAAACCATTGGTTTTTTCTCATAAATCATTAAGTTTTTCTTGAATTTTTATTCTTCGGCTCTCATGGAGCAAGACTGCCATCTAATGTCTTTTATCTGGAACTATAATGTCTTTGGGTGGTCGTTTGGTCCCATTATTGTCTTCATTTTGGTTAAATATAATCTAGACTTCCTCTATCTAAACAATTCCCTGTTGACTTAGCTTCCGGGGGAGCATAGGTTACTGAAGCTAATCTAGACCACACATTTCTTCAATCCTTTTTTCTCTGTTTTCAAACAATATTTGCTGTTGCAGACTAATGGTTAAGATTAAACTGTAGCTACAAAGTTATAAAGTTCAGGCAATTATAGTAAGGCTATAAAATTCCTAAAACTATTTAAAATTAAGATCACCACCATATAGCTTCTTTCACCATAAAAGAAAAATTCTTTGAGATTCTCTTGGTCTGTGATGTTGGAGAATGACTGACAAGAAAGTTCCTGATGTAGACTTTCATGTCCTGTGAATTCAGCTAGCTAATTTCCTAGGTCCAAATCCAATCTTGTCTCAGTTTTTCACCCACTTTGCTTTGTCATTTTCATCTCACTTAATAAACAACTATTTTTCCTATTATTAAAAAAAACCCCATGACCTATTGTTGCCGTAAGGAAGGGGAAAAAATGTTCTTTTTGTGTATAGTATTCATGCACTAGGGCCAAGTTATTATT
Source organism: Premnoplex brunnescens (assembly GCA_035040995.1). Lineage (NCBI taxonomy): Eukaryota > Metazoa > Chordata > Aves > Passeriformes > Furnariidae > Premnoplex > Premnoplex brunnescens. Next base: position 8,822 of record JAWWLT010024437.1, read on the forward strand.
CTTTGTACATAAAATACTTTTTAGAGATGTCTAGCAAACATAAGTCTTTTACCACTTAAGCTGTGAAACCAGGGAGGTAAAGATCTATGGCCAGGACCTAAGGCCTGGCTATCTTAGCATAACCTTTAGTACTTAGCATGAGTGTGACTTTGCAAAATGTAACTTGCAAGCAGAACTACCCAGCTGAAAGGGTAAGATAAAACCTGGAAAGTAGCACTTCAGCACATAGCAGGGGTAATCAATGACTTTACAAAGGGGCTGATAGATGGGTGGTGGGGTAGTTGCTTGAGATGATAAGACTGTTTGAAACGACCATGTAATAGCAAGTATAGGAAATAGGGAACCAAATGTATAGTTAGATAAGATAACCACAAACCGAACTTTGTACCGACCCATGAAGAATGTATGGGATAGATACATTCAGCACTTGTTTGTTTCAGGGTATAAAAAACCCTCAAATTTTGACACGTCGGACACATACATGGAGGTGTTATACCCCTATGTGTGCCCCATCTGAATAAAGGTGTGCTTTACTATATAGTGTGTACTGTGTAGTGGATTCCTTTGAATCAATTTGGTGAGCCAGCAGGAGGGACTCCGCTCAGCTGTGAGACCCTCCAGAACTGGGGACTCTCTGGGCGCCCCTGGGACATTTCTCCGGCGAGGCTCCCCAGGCTCTGCTGGATCTTTGCGGGAGTGGACACGATCCTGTACAAGGTACACAAATTCCAAAACACCCTTTTACCCTTGGGTTTTAGGAGGTAAACTGTAAGTTGTATGCTGGTGTTACACTGCTCTGGTTTGCTAGGAGCTAACGGGAGCCGTACCTTCTGATTGTGGGTTTGAGTCCCAATGAAGCCCTACCAGATCCTCAGGCCAAGAGGGTCTGGAAAGAAAGGGATGGATGTTTTTGGGTCTACCTTTGTGGCTGGATTTTAGACTTGGATTTGAGATTGTGATTATTATAAGTTTGGTAATTTATTTTCTTTGGGTTTGTTTCAAACCATCTGTGCTGATCCCGTGTGTATCTTGAATGAGCAAATATTGGGGATTTGGATGTGGCATATTGTTTTTGTGTGTTATCTGTTGTCTTGTCTGTGTAGTATTAATTTGGTGTCTATTAAACGTTGAATGTGTTTTTGGAAATTGATAGTGAGAGTCTTTGTAAAGGTGATTTGTGAAGGCTGGCAGGGGATTTCTACCCCTCATCCCCTGTGTGGGCTAGATCCCCAGGTTTGTTGGCCATTTGTTCTTAATGCCTCAAACTTTCAATCTGTCAGTATCACAGCTAACAGCAAACAAAATTGCTAGCCCCTATTTGTGTCCTTAGTATAGTAGTTGCTCTCCTAGAATTTTTGTGATTTCTGTACATTGTTGACAGGGAAAGCGTGTTAATCAGCATTGGAGACTTGGGATACCTATAGGGAAATTAGACTTTGGGGATGATTGCAGCTGCACTTGCAAAGGCAATTGCACATATAAAGGCAACTGCTTTTGTCAAAGTATTACCTTAAGTTGGAACCCTCAGTGGTGAATATTTATCGATTGCACAGATCATATACTCAGAACACAGGAAATGAATTTGGACACTATTCTGTTCCAGTGTTTAACATCAGATTTTTAATAGTCCATGGAACTCGACGAAGGAGTAGATGTGAGTCTCCCTCGTTGGTGTCTGGATTGTGAAGAGTGTTACCCTTTTTTGTTGTGTATAATTTGTAAAGCGTGTAGATTTTTAGGACAGTGGGATACCCAAGAAAGTAGCGCCTAGTTTTGTCTCCATTGTCGGGTTGAAAAGGCACAGCAAAATATTGGGGTAATACCTGAAAGTATTATTTGCCGTAACATCTTAAAGAGGGAGAATCCCGGGTTCACAGAACAAGAAGCTCTAGAATTACTAATTTCTTTATACAAGGCCTCTACGCTTTGGGGCTAATTGAGCCCATAGACGAAACAGAAACCAAAAGTAATTAAAAGCTGGTGTTGTGTGCTGTGTGACTGAGGCATGCAAACAAGCATGGAGAGAGTGCAGAGTCCCACACTGTGGTTGCACTCTTCTGTGAGGAAAGTGGCCAGTAAAGGACGAAGTGACTGGTCTGAAAGGACAGAGTGAGACTGACACAACTGAGACTTACAATTGCATGTGAAGTGAGTGGGAGCCTGGATTTGCATTTCTGTCATTCTTTGAGGGGCACGGCCAGAGAAGGGCAAAGCAAAAGCCATAAGAATAGGAAACCAGCAGGGAAAACAAGAGGTCAATAAAAGACCCTTAGGATGTATTTTGGCACACTGGAAAGAAATAGGAGGACCCCCAGGTGGGAGCAGTAGCAAAAAGACCCTAATTAAATATTGCAGCCAATGGTGGCCCTTGTATAAACTAGATGATGGTGAGAAATAGCCAGCAAATGGTTTGTAATCTATAATACCACGTTGCAGTTGATGTTGTGTTATGGTTTCAAAATCTTTCATGGAATTTATTTTTTTTTCATCCCTTGCCAACACAGTGGTTTGGGGATTGGGAGTCAGAACGAAATGGCTTGTTGAAGCCCAGCTCTCTCACTACCTGCTCCCAGAGCCAGCTAACTGTCTAAAGCCTAAACAAAGGGATAATAGCTAATAGCTTTGCATTCCAACGTGATGGTTGGGGAGCGGATTGGGGGAGGTGTTTTCTTTTTTTGGGGGGAGGACTTCACTCTTTCCCTGGCATGGGAGGAGGCCAGAGAGAAGTTTCCTGGTCCTCATATTTTGCCGGTGCACTACACCTTTATACTCCGTCTTGCTTGGGTGCCCAGCTTGCTGGGCTGGTGGCAGCACTGAGAGGGGGGTCCTGACTCACCCCCCAACTCCATGCATCCTGTGCTGTTCTCCTGAGAGGACAATCACCATTGTCTGGATTCGCTATGGACTCACCAAGGGGCCAGCTCCATCTGCAGAGGAGTTGCTAACACCCCCCCCCAATGCTTTCAGACAAAAGATGGTGAGAGGGTCCTTGCACTGCCCACAGGAAAGGTTTCAGCATGTCCCAGTAGCTGCCATTCCCACTTGAGCTATGAAATCGACACCTCTTCCCCTGATGGCCGTGAGTCACTGCAGCCTCTGCCTCCCGAGGTGCGACAGCATCCCCTGCTGATTGTGAATATAACTGCATTGAAGGGGCAGAGATAGGACTTGATTTGTTTGAAAGTTTTGGTTACAGTGTTGCTGTTTGTTCTGTTCTGGTTTTAGTTATACATATATATATATTTGTAGTAAAGAACTGTTATCCTCTTTTCTACATTTTCTGATTAAAGTCTCTTAATTTCAACAGTTGTGGTGGCTTGAGGAGAGGGAGACTCCCTTCCTAGTCCAAAAGGATTCCTCAATTTCCTTGACAGACATCTTGATAGACATTTACATTGTTTGTAAATATAGAGATGATCCGACTGGGTTGGTGAAGAAGTTTAAAGCATATATTAAAGCCCTAGATCCAGATTGGGAAGATATAGATTTGATGTTAGATGCATTGACAGAAACTGAGAAGGAATTAGTATTAAAGGCAGCCAGGGCACATGCCCAAACCATGTTAACGCCTGATGATGATCTTAATGTTTTCTTTCTGTGAGACCAGCCACATTGGGATTACAATAATCCTGACCATTACCAGCTCCTCCAGAGATATCGGGGATGGGTGGCTTATGGAATGGAGAATGCGATTCCCAAAGCTGTAAATTGGGGGTCTCTGTACGTGGCAAAATGAAACCTGGGAGAAACTCCCACTGAATTTCTAGATCGATTAAGGGAGGCAATGTGAACTTACACCATCCTGGACCCATTAGTGGACCATGGTAAACAGCAGCTAATCTCACTGTTCCTGGGCCAATCCTCAGATGACTCCTGACATAAACTACAAAGGTTAAAAGCTGAAGAACAGAGAGACATTGAAAAACTAATTGAGGAAGCATGGCGGGTATGCAGGAACAGGGAAGGGGTAGAAAGACAGAAATTAGGTAAAACCATCACAAAGGCAACCCTGGAAAGGAGAGACCCCCATTTTGGAGGCCTCAGATGACGCCTTGGAAACAGTGACTATCAAAAACTGGGACCGAACCAGTGTGCAATATGTAAGCAGAATGAACACTGGAAAAGAGACCACACCCAAAATAGATGAAAACTTACCTTGGTGTCAGAATTAGACCATGACTAGGGGGGACTGGGAGGTTTGCGCCCTGGAGACCTCCTGGTTATAATGGAAATAGGAAAAGAAACATAAAATAGAGTTTTTGGTGGACACCACTGCAAAATTTTCTGCATTATATCAAGAATTAAATGTCATGGTTAATGTATTTTCGAATGTTGTAGGAGCAACTGGCCAGCATCAGAAGGTATCATTTATGGAACTCTTTAAGTTTCAAACTCGGTAAGACCATAGGCACACACAAGTTCCTCTATATGCCAAACGCACCTAAATCGCTCTTAGGACAAGATTTTTTAGGGTTTGAAAATGGGGAGATATGAATTAAAGTAAGGGAAAACAAACTAATCTAAGTCTTAAGTCTTGCTTTAATTTAGCTGCAGATATTGGGAGAACTACCATCATCAATCCTTGATCAAGTTTACCCTGGGGTGTGGGCAGATGGAACCCTAGGAAGGGCCAAAGCTGCACAACCAGTACAAGTAAGGCTAAAACCCGGAACACAGTCGGTAAGAATCAAACAATAATATTCTCTCAAATTAGAAGATAGAAAAGAGATCAAGGAGGTAATCTATAATTTTATCAAATTAAGGTTGTTGATTGAATGTGAATCAGAATATAATACCCCTATACTGCCAATCCAAAAGTTGGATGGCAAAAGTTATAGGCTGGTACAAGATTTAAGAGCTATTAATAAAAATGTTGGGGATCTCTACCCAGTAGTAGCAAACCCATATACACTTTTGACCAAACTAAAAAATTAATATGTCTGGTTTACTGTCCTAGATTTAAAAGATGCCTTTTTCTGCCTGCCTTTGGACCCTAAAAGTCAAAAATTGTTAGCCTTTGAGTGGGAAAATCTGGACACAGGTTGCCAATCCCAGCTCACCTGGACCATGTTACCCCAAGGCTTTAAGAATAGCCCCACAATCTTCGGAAATCAACTTGCAAAAGATCTCAAAGAGTGGGCAGCACCGTCAGACAATGGAGTCCTCCTGCAGTACGTGGACGACCTGCTATTTGCCACCTAGACCCAGGAAGAGTGTCAATAATGGACTATAAGTTTGTTACATTTTCTAGGACTAAAAGGGTAGAAGGTATACAAAAACAAAGCCCAAATTGTCAAGGAAGAAGTCACCTATCTGGGCTATGAGATCTCAGGAGGACAATGTAGACTGGAGCCAGAAAGGAAAGAAGCCATCTGCAGAACACCTCTACCTAAGACTCCAAAAGAACTTCACACATTTTAAGGAATGACTGGCTAGTGTAGACTTTGGATCTATCAATATGGATTGATAGTGAAACCTTTGTACCAGATCCAGCAAGATGGGAACAAACAGTTGGTGTGGACTGGAGAAGCTAAGCAAGCCTACCATCAATTGAAGAAGGAACTTATGCAAGCACCTGTGCTAGGCCTCCCAGATGTGACCAAACCCTTTTGGCTTTTCTCACATGAAAGGCAGGGGATTGCATTGGGGGTCCTAGCCCAACAATTAGGACCATATCAATGAGCAGTAGCGTACTTCTCCAAACAATTAGATGAAGTAAGCAAAGGATGACCGGGGTGCTTGAGGGCGGTAGCAACTGTAGTACTAAACACAAAGGAAGCACAAATGTTCACAATGGGACAGAAAATGACCGTTCTAGTGACATGTTTTTTCAGCTGTACTAGAGCAGAAATGGAGTCACTGGCTCTCACTCTCCAGGTTCCTCAAATACCAAGCCATCCTACTAGAACAAGATGATGTTGAAATCATCACCACTAACATCGTCAATCCAGCCACCTTTTTGTCCAGTTCAACGACTACACGGGAACCAGTACAGCACTACTGCCTCGAAACAACCAAGGCAACATATTCTAGCTGACCAGATTTAAAAGATAACCCACTGCCTGAAGCAGAGTTATGGTTCACTGATGGAGTCAGCTATGTGAGAAATGGAACTCGCAAGGTGGGGTATGCAGTAGTGACTTTAGATCATGTTATTGAGACACAGGCACTTCCTGCTGGCACCTCTGCGCAAAAGGCAGAAATAATTTTACTCACCAGAGCATTACAACCAGGGCAGGATAAAAATATTAATATATGGACAGGCTCAAAATATGCCTTTGGTGTAGTGCATGCCCACAGAGCAGTCTGGAAAGAAAGAGGATTGCTCACATTGCAAGGAAAACAAATAAAGCACACTGAAGAAATTTTAAAGCTGCTTGAGTTCATCCAATTTCCAAGGCAGCTTGCTATTATGCACTGCAGAGGACATCCAAAAGGTAATATGGACCAGGAAAGGGGCAATAGACTGGCAGATCAAGAGGCGAAAAAGGCAGCAGAAAACGACCAGGTAGGACTTGCATCCTTAATCCCCAATGGCAAAATCATAGAGGTAAGCTCCAATGTATCATATTCAAAAGGTTTAAAATTAATTAAAAATCAAAAGGCTCAGCTTAAGGACAATATGTATTATTTCAGTACAGGGCAAATTTTAGTACCAGAAAAGTTACTATGGAGAGTAATACAAGAAGAGCACAACAAAACACATTGGGGAACAGAAGCACTGTATAACTATTTAAGGAGGAAAATAGTAGGAAGAAATTTATACACTACAATTGTGCAAGTAACTAAACAGTGTAAAACCTGTCTGCAATACAACCCTCTCACCACAAACAAATTAGAAATTGGAGAAATTGGAAAAGTTAACTTCTCTGGGCAGCAATGGCAGGTTGATTTTTCTGAACTGCCTAGATATTTATTGGTGCTTACAGTTACTTTCTCAGGTTGGCCAGAGGCATTTCCTACCAGAAGTAACAAAGCTCAGGAAGTAGTAAAAGTACTTTTAAATGAAGTCATTCCAATATTTGGAGTGCCAGCCACTATCTCATCAGATAGAGGCCCACACTTTATAGCAACTGTGGTTCAGAAGATCAGCAAGAATTTACAAATTGATTGGCAATTGCACACTCCTTATAGGCCACAAGCCAGTGGTCAAGTGGAGAAAATGAACTACCTCATTAAACAGCAATTAGCTAAAATATGCCAAGAACAAATCTTCATTGGTATCAAGCTCTACCTCTAGCTTTGTTATGAATATGGGTAAAACCCAAGTCTAAATTAGGTCTGAGCCCTTTTGAAATGTTATATGGGAGATCATATGCTACTCTGTATAAAGGAAAGGATCTAGTGCAGACAGGAGAAGGATATATCAGAGAATATTTAATATCGCTCTCCAATCTGCTATTGAAGCTGTATAAGCATGTAATGGAAATAAGCACCCATGGTATCGATCATCCACTTCATAACATCGATCCTGGAGACTGGATTTATGTTAAAACATTTACAGGTAATCCTCTAAGTAAGAAGTGGAACAGATCTTACCAAGTCCTGTTGACCTCATTCACAGCTGTGAAAGTGAAAGAAGTGGTGCCGTGGACACATTACTCCCATGTCAAGAAAGCTCCAGCTCCTGAACTGGTGAAAGCTGACCAAAAATGGACCATCTACAGGGTAGGGCTGATCAAGCTGCGATTGCATCGGTCCTCCTGGTCACAGTAGGACAAGCTATGAACTGCACCAACCATGTAGACATCACTAAAGCAAAGGACAGAAATGACTAGCAAGCCAAGGGATACACAGGACCAGCGGGGCTGACCATCACTGGCAAGAATGGGGGGGGTGGGGGAGTGGTAAACAAAATAGTGAAAATTTTAGACATTGACAAACAATTGGTCACCAAAGAACAATGGGCAGGGCTTACAGAAATGCCTTCTTTCCAAATCTGACCTTCTAGTGTTGTTACCCTGTGTGCTGGTTTAAAGGTAAACCGGCAGGAGAAATGAACCCAACTCAAGAGAGATTACAAGTCAGAGTTACAATTTACTAAAAAGATCACAATAAATACAATGATACAGAGACAAACTAGTTTTAACCCACAAAAAACAGATGTATAACCCAGCACCATGGGACACGAACAGAACAGTGTTAATTAGCCCCTGTGCTGAGCGCCACATGGTCCCCCCAAGTGCAAAGCAAAAGGAAAGAAAAACCTGTTGGTGAGGATGATGGTCGCAGTTCTGTTGAAGTAATGATCAGTCTTGTCAAGAGTGGCAGTTTCAGTCTTGTTGAGGTTCTGGTCCTCCTCTGGATCTGATAAGTGGTACCAGAAGTCCCAAACCCCAAAGATTATATATGCTCAGGTACAGGTGGGAATGCCCAGTACCTCCCTCAGGGTGGGGAGTTTCACAATAGGTGATTTAACTCTGTGAATAATGGGATATTTTTGGAATCTTTGATGGTCTAGGCTGTTGCAACTGCCTATTGTGCCAGTCCCTAAGGGCCCATTAGCAGACATGACACCTCAGGCTGGGTGTGAAGGTGCTAAGGCCTCCCTGGAGGGGTGTTATCACAGCTGAGTCATTGGTGTGAAGACAGAGACATTCCTGTGCCTCACAGGGTTCTTTAACACCCAGCTTGTGGCCTGAGGGGTCAGGTGTGCCCTGGGCAGCTGCTGCAAACAATCCATTATTAACAGTTCATCAGAAATTACATAGAGGGTATTGAATACACAGTTTTTGTTATACTCACATAGCGATAAACCAGTCCCGGCCCCTGTAACCAGGACACCCTGACATGTAAATTTGAGGAAATTTCTGAATATTACCCAATAGCTATGGTAGGATTGTATTTGGTGGATTTTGACAACCCCACTCAGTGCCATATGTCAGCTATTTGTGAGTTCAACCAGGTATACTGTTACTATTGGTTTGAAATTAAGCAGAATAGCATTCTTTATTGTATGGCACATATTAATCTGGATGGAATTTGGAAATTGCCATACAGGCAAATGGCTTTTATTTCAAAAACCAAAAGGAGCACCATTACGCCCACATATGTACCTGAAATCTCTTTGAATTTCTCAGGTAATTGTGTAACTAAATCTGTTACTAGATCTGCTTATCTACCACTCATAACAGAACCCATCATTGGCAACTCAGGATATACTGGACCTTCAGGTGAAATTAATAAAGATAGATACGGGAAAATAGCAGAATATGTTTTAACTGTTTTTAAGGAGGGTAGGTTGAAAGGAGCCCGAGGTAGACATATAAAAAGAAAGGGAGAAGTAATATTTAGGGATAAACCAACATGGAATCAAGATTGCAGGATGACTACGCTTTACATCCCAAAGAATAGCATTGTGACTGTAATCTGCTTGTTTTCTAATGGAGATCTTTGGGATTTCCATCCCCAGGAAAATGTAGCCTTACTAAATGCGAAGGGAATATATGTTTGGCAGAATATAATATTACAGAACCCACTCTTGTGGTATGTATAGGGCACGTATCAATGATAGGGAATCCTTCCTTTACTCATAGGCAGGCCTCCAGATCCCTTAGAGTAGAAGGTCTGGAACCTACTACTCCGACAAATAAACCTTTTAAAGCAGCTGATTGTGCAGTGAAGTATCATAATCTTTCCTTTGTAGAACCTTATGTAGTCAGACAATCAAAGGAACAAAAGCTACTCTTGGACCCTACATATTCACTAAAGAAAGTTCAGGTCAAAATTCAAACAGAATTCAAACAGACATATCCTCATTAAAAAGGGATTGTCTACCATTCACTCTCCAAAGCCTCAGTGGATGGAGTGCTTGGTTGAGAACCAGATCTCACCATGATAGAAAACAGAGAGATCTAACAGGATGGTTCTGATCAGGACTAGGTGTACTGAACTCAATAGACCAGGAAGTATTAGTTAATAAACTCAACACTGTGACCTCTGATCTGGGAAAATTAGAAGTACCACTTAGATCATCCTTAATGACCAGAGCTGACACACAACAACTCACTGCAGACCTAATGATATTGTTAGCTAATCACACATCTGAAGATTTTCAAGCAGTGAGTAATTTTGTAGAAGGTTTACAAGGAAATATTTCAGTGGCAATACAATGCATCCAAACTCAACTATGGATACAATTGGTAGCTTCGGGAATCATTAGAGAAGGAATGTCAGGAATTTTGCCTCAGAAAATAAAGGAAATCATAGCTAGAAATGACACCACAACCAAATTTGAGAAAGAACATCAGGCATGGCAATTAGTGAATTTTACTTATAATTCAAAGCGAGAGCAGATAGAAGCATATGTTCTTACCATCTGCGAGGCAAGAGAATGGACCATATTTCCTATCCTAGCACTAGGAGCAATCCACAATGATATGGTGGTTAGACCCATGGGACATAATATTTGGGCAACATATAACAATGACACAGAAAGATGGCAAACTTTTAGTGCAGAAGCTTGTATACCTAGAGAACAATTAGGATACGTCTGTGAAAACGCTGTAACAGAAAATGAGGATTTATGTTGAGACATGGAAGATGGCACGTGCACCTTTGAAATGTTTCCAAATACACACGCACAGTCTCAAGTGTACTACACGGGAAAAGGATATGCGTGTATCAGGACACATTGGACAAATGTAACCATTGATGATTGTGAAGACTTAACTAATGGCACTAAGTTCTGCATTTGCAATTTCACTAAGATACAGAGATGCAATTTTAACTATACTGCTTCTGTGACCACCATGCAATTAATCTCGGATAATTACATATTATATCATGAAGTACCTGAACTACAAATAGGCATGAACATTAATATCCTTCAGAAGATGTTCGACCATCCCGATATCAAACAGATTATAGAAAAGGTGAACACTACTTCACATTGCATGCTGTGGCAAGTGAAACATGACACTGTTGAAATCAAGAATATTATTACAGAAGTGGAAAAAAATTGAGAGCATCATTGGTGGGACATATTCCTAGGATGGACTTTGCTGAAATCACCCACAGCAACAGAACTTTTTAACTTTTTAATACATCCAGTGTTAGTACTGATTTTGGCAACTTACTATCATCAAATTCTGGATGTGGTGGCAAATCTGGACAGTAGTTCAACAAGTACATGTTTTGTGGTCACTGCAAAAGAATTTGCGCTAGTTTAAAGAAAAGGGGGAAGTGAAACCGGGGAGGTAAAGATCTATGGCCAGGACCTAAGGCCTGGCTATGTTAGCATAACCTTTAGAACTTAGCATGAGTGTGACTTTGCAAAATGTAAACCACTTGCAAGCAGAACTACCCAGCTGAAAGGGTAAGATAAAACTTGCGATATAAGAAATCCATTTATATACTTGATATAAGAAAGCCATTTCTATATTAGAATATATGAATTATTAATCCATTTATATACTTGATATAAGAAAGCTGTTTCTATATTAGAATATATGCATTGTCTAACATATAACAGGATGCCTGCAAAGGTGTTTCTTGTCACATAGTCAGGGGAAAGGAGATATATATATTACTAACTCTATTCACTATAGAATCTTTGTAACCAATCAGAATGGAGCAAAAAGAGAAAAACAGGATGCCTTGCCAGGATGGAATTGTCTAAGTAGCAAAATAGTGAAAAACAAGTGAACAGGGCATGTGTCAAGACATAAGGTCGAAAGTTTACAGTGATAAAGACTACTTTATGAGACCACCGAAGTAAGGAAGAAACGGAAAAGACCACCACAGTCCTTAACTGCGCATTCTCCAACTGAGAGACTGATGTAATCAGAAGTGTAAAATGATGTGAAGAAAAGAGGCTGTCTATTCACAGTTTCCTGTTTGTTAAAATGTATAAATATCGAAGTTTTTGAAGAATGAATGTGATAGATACATTCAGCACTTGTTTGTTTCAGGGTATAAAAAACCCTCAAATTTTGACACGTAGGACACATACATGGAGGTGTTAACCCCTATGTGGGAGGTGTTAACCCCTATGTGTGCCCCATCTGAATAAAGGTGTGCTTTACTATATAGTGCGTGCTGTGTAATGGATTCCTTTGAATCACTGTGCTTAGCAGCTCTGAAAATCATAGAATCATAGAATTGTTTAGGTTGGAAAAGACGTTTAAATTAATCGAGTCAAACTGTAAATGAATGCTTGGCTTTCTTAGTCTGTAAGCATGGCAAAACTCCCACTGGAAATCACTGTCCAGAGTATCCTTCTGAACATACGTTATGTTCAGGAGCACACTTCTGAAGTGAATCTCCTGATTGTCCCTGCTTATTATGCATATCCTATTCATTAGCATCTAATAATCCCCAAGTGAGGAACTGGATTCCTTTAGAATGGAATTAAGGAGGCAAATGGAAACTAAGCCACAAACAGGCATTTAGTCCCTTAGATCAGACTAGACATGGTCTGAAGGAAAAAGAAACAAACAAAAACCCCCTGGAACAGGGACATCAGGATCTCAACATGTACTTTCTTTTCCCTACAGACCCATTCTCTCCTGTCCACATTACTTGCTAATGTAGACATAGCCTTTGTCTCCATTCTCCCACCTACAATCACTGGGATAATGATTACTTACCTGCTCACCAAGGTGACACTGATTAGCTAGTGGATGTACAACACAATGAACATGCAAAAAGTGCTAAATAGCTATTCTCTTTTATTACAAATACTATTGAGCTGTTACCATTGTTAAGAACTGGTAGAAGAGAGCATGCTTCGTCATTGCTGTGTTTGCCTTTGTTCAAACTGCAAGAAGCAAATTGTTTTGACTGTTATAGCAGCACCTACATACCATGCATGTTAAACGTGTCGTTGCTACATTGTTACCACCTGCCATAAGGCATTGCCACCTCCAACCCTATATAAGCAAGTGCCTAAGACATGCCTGGGGGGAGAGATCGAAGATACGCCTGGGGATTGGGCAAGTCGAACAGAGGATCAAAGGCGGGAACCCTGCCCCCTACATGAGCTGCAGGGATGCGCAGACACCCCACATGAGCCGCGCGGACATGCTGCAGTGCCGCTGCAGGGATTTCCCCACATTCTGGTGAGCCGGGGCTGTGATGCACTAAGGTGGGAAACCCTGCTCCCACACGCACCACCAGCATGTGCTGCGGGCGCACACACACTCATTGCCCAGCACACGCTGTGTGGACACACATGCCAATGTCCGCACATGACCCACACCCTGGCACTGCCCACACAGCACCGTGACCAGCCTGGCCAGACCCAGGATGCACTGCAGAAACTCCACTCATGCTGCAGAGACAAAATACTGGAGAATGACCTGACGGAGATCTTCCCCCCCCCATCCCAAAAGACGAGATCCATCATTTAGTTCCTGGTGGTGATAATATTCTTTCCTATGCTTCTAATAATTATTCTTAGCTTTTCCCACTTTTCTCTATTTTTCCTTCTGTCCACCTCTCTTATAGTTAATAAAGTTGAATTATCATTTTGGATACCAACATTTGACCTCGTTTGTGTCTTAATCTCACTTTCGGGTATGTTCGAACTTAAATTCCTTCCCGTATTTACAGATAGAGGCACACTTTGCCTCTCTGCACCTGTGTTGGAACAACCATCCAAAAAGAAAACAATGAAAGCAAGAATTAATTTGTAATATCTTCAATTGCTCTACTGTTAAACTTTGTTCCAGTTGATTAAACTCTGATTATACATATTTATTTCATAAAAGGTGATAAAATTCTGACATATACACATAAAGCGCATTTTAAAATTTTATTTAGGATACTGCTTCGTAAAATAGAAGTCTGTCCTTTATATAGTAAAAGTTTTTCATAGACCTGAGAAGGATATTTAATACTTACCAACCAGGATTTAAAAAGAAAAAATTAAAAAATTAACGGAACCCTTCTCATTGTCATTGCTACAAAACCAGAAGCAACAAATGCCAGCTAGTATTTTGTTTATTCTATTTATTAATTCTTGCTTAATTTGACCAAAGATTGTGTAATGAATGTGTGTATATTAATTAACAAAATATCTTTTTCAAAAGTATATTTAACAAATCTATTTAGTATTATATTTAGGTTTCCAAAGTTCCTTAACCAGTCAGATTTGGCAGTACAGCAGTAGTCTGTTGTGAATTTGAAGACACAAATTTGCAAACCCCTGAATGTGAGTCAGAAGATGATAGAGCAATAAACACTATTACAAAATGTCACTCATTAGGTATGTGATGAGAACACATTTCCTACATGGAAACTAGGGCTCTGAACTGAGGCTTTGACTTACACTCCAGATGTGCATCTCACTGTTCTTTTTGAGAATTTCACTGATTGTCCTTAGCAGGGCCTTTGTCAATGACTGTAAGACATGTTCAGTCTCAATTTCCCTTCACAGTAACAAGAAAAGAGAATGGTTTGGGATTTAGGCCCAACTCCACAAATGCAAAGTCTCTACATATCTGCTCTGCTGCTTTGTATTTCTACTCTGCAAAATCCACTCTGTTTGTGACATTTAAGATCCCCAGATGGTTAGGATTTTGCTTCTGACATCCTAAAGCATCACATTATTGACAAGACAAAGAGGTTTAGACCCACATTCTCAAACACAAGAGTCCATAAACTAAAACATCTAGCCTCCCAGAGAGACTTCTCTAACAGTTTATCTACCAAAGCAAGCTTGTCATACAGTGTGAGGACAATTTCTGTGCTTCAAAATACAGAGAAGGCAATAACATCTACATAAAACAGCTTAATCTTTAGCAGAGTCATGCTGGATGTGGAAAAGTTTTAATTCATTTCCCTCGTGTACCTAATACAATTCAAACTCACATTTTCAATCTCTTAAGAAAACAAACTTGCTATCAGTCTGCACTGCAGTATATCTTCCTTCTGTGTATTGAAAAGTAGGAAGCATCATCAGATAAAAGGAACAAAAATTACCATGTTCAGTCAAAGGCAGAATCCTGGCTTCCGATTCTGCATTGACCTCACACTTCTTATTATTTATACATGTGCCTACTCACTAATCTGATTCTGCCTAGGCTTCTGAACCAGATCAATGGGCAAATAAGTCAGGTACTGAAGTGCTCCCTGATGGAGGACACAGTTCTTTCTGGGACTCCTGGAATCTCTTGAAATAGATTCATCATCTTGCCAATGACATGATAAGGATAAATGCATGCATTCAGGTGTGCAAGTTTGCCAATAGCTGTCGTGTGAGGAGCCAGTAACTTAAGACAGATGTACCAGAAATAAACACATTAAATTTCAGTGGTTTTTAAACAAACATTTAGAAGAGACAGTGACAGGACACATTAAAAAATTTTAGACAAAATTATTTCCAAACACCAGTATGACTGCATAGCCTATAATATCTCATAATAAGATTTTTCAAAACAAATGACTACTGGTGCCACCAAAAATATTAGGACCATTCTGCAATCAGTACAAAAGGGTGAAAAGTTTTCTGCAAGTATAGACAGATGAAACGAGGGATCTGCTAAGTATCAGAACCAGCACTGGGGGCAGCAGACTGTGTGCTCAAGCTAGGATTATTTCTTCTAGCTGCAGCAAGATCAACCCCATCCCCATCCCCTAACCCCAAGATAGCTATGGTCAGATAACTGACATAGGTGTTAAGGAATACATGTGGTGCAGGTAGCTCAGTTTGCAAGCTGCAGTGAGAGATGCACATTGAGATACAGATTGAGCTTTTGGTGGGAGCACAGAGAAGACAGGCCTTGAACTGCCAAGCCTTTGCATAACAAAGGGCACAAAGACAGGTGGCAAAAGCCAGGTGAGTGGACACTGAGAGACACAGCTGGAGCCAAAGACTCAGGAGGAAAAGTGAGACTTGTGCACTTATACTGTGAGGGTATAAAATCCCAGGGGTTCCTTTGTTGGGGGTCCCTCATCTGCACCAGCTCAGGCTGTTTCTGTGTTACTGCACCGTGAATAATTTGCTTTATGGAACGAGACATCTGAGACACTGCTATGGGAAACCTGGAGTCGAACCGGTAAGGAACCTGGTCTGGCTGTGTAAGTGGGGTGTGTAGGGAGTCAAGCAGGGCATCTGTTGGCTCAATGGAGCTGCCTGCTGTGGAGGGGCTTTGGTCCCAGCAGTTAAAGTCTCTGACATTGGGAGTGTGACTGCCAGACAGTCTTGTGAATGGTCAGACTGGGAAGTTTCCTTAACATAGGCAAACAGTGTAATGAAAGAGTAGATTTGCTGATTAACTAGGTTCTTTTCAACACAGCCACACAATGCTGCAAGTGGAATAAAAGCATTTTTGTCACCTGCATTTTTGCAAACTACTGTAAATTTTCTTTCCCCCCTCACTTTTTAATAGCTATATTTCATTGTTATATTTGGTTACTTTCATTTTCTGAACTATTGCAACTTATTTCAAATGTAACTTTTTGTCTAATTCTTCATGAACATTTCTAAGTTTCAGAAACATTTACAAGCAATATTTGCTGGATTACTCTGCTGTTTTACTCATGCAAACTAGCTTGCAGAAATCTCTATTTTTATATCCTTTGTTGCATCTTTCAAGGAAGTCCTATAAATGGTAATTTTTTAATGGAATTATAAGAAGTTCCCCAATATATTTAAATGTAAAGCTTAGTTCAAGCATTTATGTCTGGGCAACATGAAAATCTTACTCCTCAGCAAGCATTTATAGTGCAACATAAGTTAGGAAAAGCTACTGCTTTGCTACCTTTGTCTCTTTTCCATATCAGCCTATAAATCGGATGATAAGATAGATGGGGAACAGTATCATCTACAAGAGTAATATCTTCTCTCTCCTCTCCCAACTTGAATATCGTGTCAGTATGATACTTTTCCAAACAAAAAAATTATATGAAATTAATTAACTACAGTCCTCAGTTAAAGGCAAACTCCTGATCATTTAGAAACAGAATCATTCAGCAGGATCCAAGCCATACCAATTAAGTGGTTCAAAGGAAAATAGCAATGTTTGTCTGACTATCTGATGATTTACAACATCAAATGCACTATAAAGCAAATGGGGGGAAGGTGTAGGAATACAAATCTGCAAAACACCAGAATGCAGGAAGCTTCCCCAAGAAGACATAAGAGCTAATGCAATCTGCAGACACTGACCCATCTCTGGACCTCCAAAGAGCCTATTTGGGTTTGACAAGATTTGCAGTTTCTGTGTATTCCCTGCTCTGTAGGGAAACCTGTTTCACCACATCCATTGTTTTCCCTACCCTTGTGTTCATGAATAATGGATTAGCTCTAGATACCTGCTCCTCTCCTAGTTAGCATAATGTATTCCCTTAGTTACCATGATCCATCCCCCATTTAGCATAACCCAGCCTCTTAATTATAATAACCCTATATACATTGAAACGTGCTTATAATAAACTGATTTTGTTTTACCTCTGAGAACAGAGTCTGTGTAACCGACCGTTACAAGAAGAGAACAACAAAACAAAAAACCCCAACACCCAGAACCTAGATCAGCTTGAATCAGTGTTCTGTTTGAGAAATAATGGTGAGTGTGGATTCATTAAATTGATCCAGGAACAAAATGTAGTGTCATTTCCAACATTTTTCTGGAGAACTATAATTTCCATGAGATTACTGGGAGGTACATGAGGTCCATGATATTTATCATTACAGAGATACTATTAGCTTAGGAAAAGAAGAACCACTCCTACGTGACATTTCTGTCACAATATAGAATTGCAATAGTCTGCATTATTAGAAAACCAATCTACCTTGCTTTCTGACAGACTTAAAGGTCTGCCCAAATCCAGAACAAAATTATTGTGAAAGCATTAAAAGCTTGAATTTGCAATATAAATTGGTAAGGGAGGTCTTTCACTTCAAAAACACTCAGAGAAAATCATTTGCCTCTCTGCTCCCAGAGAAAATGCTAAGGGAAACAATTAAGTATTTCCTGTCTAGTTTTAAGTCGCCCCTTGCTATAGATTTAATCTTTTCAATTAAACTATCCATATTGGAAAAGAGTGAAAAAGATCCTGACCTACAATCTCCAGAAAAAGGATTCATTAGTAAGGCAATTAAATTTAAAAGAATAATGGCAGGAAGGAAACCTTTCATTTACAAATGCAAACCTAAACTTAATTACTAAATGTATTGGGATTGCATGGCAATATTTTAGTAGCAGGGGTCTGCAGTGGTAGCTCCTGTGAAAAGCTTCTAGAAGCTTCCCCTATGTCCAATAGAGCCAATGCCAGCCAGCTCCAAGACAGACCGAGCCAATGCCAGCCAGCTCAAAGACAGACTCAGTACTGGCCAAGGCCAAACCAATCAGCAACTGTGGTAGCACTTCTGTGATAATACATTTAAGAAGGGGGAAAAAACCTGCGCAATTGAAGCTGGAAAAAGAAATAAGAATATGTGTGAGAAAATAGCTCTGCAGACACCAAGATCAGTGATGAAAGAGGGGGAGGAGGTGCTCCAGGTGTAGTAGCAGAGATTCCCCTGTAGCCTGTGGTGAAGACGCAGGCAAGATTGTGGTGATGCAGGCTGTCCCCCTGTAGCCCACGGAGGTTTTACAGAGGAGCAGAGATCTAGTCGCAGCCTGTGGAGGAACCCACACTGGAGCAGGTGGATGCCTGAAGGAGGTTGTGACCCAATAGGAAGCTCATTACTGGAGCAATCTCCATCATGGCTAGGCTTCACGAACGAAGATTTGCAAGGGCTCTACCCATGCTTGCTACAAGCACGCTGATAGCTAAAAAGGCCAATGCGAGATAGGCAAGTCTGGTTGCAAAAGGCAAAGCAGAAAGTCGCCATCAGCAACACTGGCAAGGCATGGTTCTTCATGCGTTGTCTTTTTCCCTCAAGACTGATTCTGCATGTGTTCTCAAAGGAAGCTGCAACGTTATGGATGGTGTGTCTCCATTTCTCCCAATTGGAGGCCAGAGTGGACCATTGATGGTGGTCAATATGGCCAACGCTGAGGTATTGTTTCAGGGAGTCCTTGTATCTCCTCTTTGGGGCTCCTCTCTTGAGGCAGCCAGTGGCGAGTTCCCCATAGAGCACAATCTTAGGGAGACAGTGATCCTCCATCCTGGAGACGTGCCCTGCCCAGCGCAGCTGCATTTTCAGCAGCACGGCCTTGATACAGGTGATCTCTGCCTGTTCAAGGAGAGACACATTAGTCATGTAATCAGACCAGTGGATGTTTAGGATTGGACGGAGGCAGCGCTGATGGAAGCGCTCGAGGAGTCACAGGTGGTGCCAGTAGATGACCCATGATTCAGACCCATATAGAAGAGTAGACAATACAATGGCTCTGTAGACACTAATCTTTGTGCTTTTCCTCAGGTGTTTACTGCGCCAGACTGCTTTATGGAGTTTTCTGAAAGGTCTGTAAGCCTTTGCTAACCTGTT
>JAWWLT010024438.1:0-28165 GCA_035040995.1 Premnoplex brunnescens
CCCTCTCCCTTTCCCTTTCCCTTTCCCTTCTTTTTTTAATTATTTTTTATTTACTATTTTAATTGCTCTAAAGAGTTCTACTGCATGCAAAAGGATGAGAATTTCCAAAACAGGCATTGTGAGGACTCATGTTTTCAAGATTAGCAGGGAAGATCAAGATTAGTCTCTACTATGACAGACTAAAAAGATGAAGAACACATTCATTTCTGTTTTTCAGAGAGCAACAACAAGCGAAATTCCTGAAGTGAAATGCAAATGACATAAACAAAACTGATATCAAGTTAAGGGCTAGAAATCATTTCTTTTATGCTCTTTCTGTGTGCAGATTTTTAAAAACGTAGTCTATTTTTACATCTTGGATACTTAGAAGTTAAATCTAGAGCAAATTTCTTCTCAGCATTTAAGAAATGCAGAGTACTGCAAAGAGAGAGGCTTTCCGTCATCTTCTCTCTGCTTGCTGGCTAGCTTAACTGAGCATATTAGAAGGGTTTTTTGTGTCTGTCCAACTGTAAACTTTTATTTACCTTTCTGAGAACAAATCAGAGACGGAAGAACTGTGATCCTGGAACTTGCACCTCACAGCAAGACCAGTGGTCCTGAGCTCAGAAAGAGTTTAAGGCAGAAAGATTGCTTCTTTCTCAGACCTGTTGGTGCAGCCACACAAGCAGGTCTTCCCAAACTCAGGCAGCCTCGATCAGCGTGGCAGAAGTAAGCCAGTAAAAAGGATTGTGGTGTTTGTGTTGGCATAACAATGAGGGGAGGAGAGAGATGACTGGTCAAGAGATGGTAGTCTTCTAACTGAGCTACCACTAGAACAGCACATACTCATGTGGCCTGGCTTACTGTTTCTTTTCAAGTGCACCTTTGTTCTTTGCTTCCTTTTCAGAGCCAAGACTAAACATGATAGTTTACAGCAAGAGCCGAGAGCAAGAAAGAACCACCTTCTTTTTTATTTTTTTTTTTTTTCTGTCTTGTGAAGCATGAAGATGGTAACTTGGAGTAGCAGAAGAGGAATATATCTCTCGTCATTCCGGCTCCCTCTGTTCTGTCTTTTCTTCTGTTTCTTTTAAATAGTTCTTTTGCCTTTGTCTAAAAAAAGTGGATTAAGGAAACACATTGCAAGGATCATCCTCTTCCTTTCCCTTACGATTTTGTCCATCTGTCTCAACTGTTTGCTATGCCTTAGGCACTGTGAAATTGGTATAAAAGTTTTAATAAGGTAGTATATGTCTTCTGTCATCTTTCTTCCAGATACCTGCCTTTGTTTTGGACTAACAGAGAAGAGGTATTTTTCCTGCAAGCTTGTATTAGTCAACATTTAATACACAGCTTGGAAGGCCTTCAGAAAGTTAATATAACTACTCTTTAACACAACATTCAGAATGCTCTTGTTTTTCTGGTGAGTGCTCCACTAATCAGTTATAATGGGCTGTTGACCTCAAGCTGATAAAGCTTTAACCCTTACACCTCAGAGAAGACAAACTTTGAGGTAGACATATGCACCTGTCACCATTTATTTTCACATACAGAAAAAAATGGCCTGACGTCATTATTTCTCCAGTTACACAATTGAGGCCTCTGCTGGAGTGATAAATCCTCAGAATAACAGAAACTTGAGATGCAAAAGAAAGGAAACATCAAAGAAAGTTAATAAACTATAAGAAAGAATAAGCAGAATGGAAGAGAGGAAGGGAGAAAAAGGGATAGAAATTTTACAGATTAGGAATTGATGACTAGAAATTTTAAGCTAAACACTTATGGTGATTCAAAACAGCCAAATTCAAGCTTCTGGAATTCCAGGATAACAACTTCAATACAAAAGTGTGGCAATAGACTTACAATATCAGAAGTGGAATAAATCATGCAGGAGATGGGTCTCTGAAGAAGATGAAGAAAACCAGCCATAATGCCTTAAAAACTGAGGCTTTTACTGTATTGTAAAATGGACTCAAAAATTTTTTACTTGAGTTACCTTTCTTCTTCCCAAGACCCCTTGAGAAAACCCTTATCTCCCTAAATTAGTATGCAAGAATGGACCCTGACAGGTCTATGTGAAAACCCCCCTTATTGGTCCTTTGTTAACCCTTTCCTCATTTGCTGTTAACCCTCGATTTTTATTGCTTGTGACCCACATCCCCTAAAGCCCCTTAAATACCACTGACCATGTGAATAAACTCTCTCTCTGCTTCCCCTCCTGTGGTGTGTGTGTGTGTGTGTGTGTCTTTCCTGGGACATCTCTGGGACCACGTGGCTGAGTGGGAACAAAGGGGGAGCACTCCACCACGCTGTTGCACAAAAGCACCCAAGGTAGTACTACTTTATTTTGAAACCTGAGGAAAAGTGTTTGAAACCCATCATTAGAAAGCTATCACATACATCAGAGGTGTTCCTCCGAGAGCCAAAACCACCCATCATTCACTGGGGTTCTTGTATCTAGGAAGTGTTGTATCTAGGAAGACATAGTCTTTTACCTCTATTCTAGCAGTGGTCCCCAGAAGACAAGGTAAAAAGGAGTGAACTGATTTTTTTGTCCATTTGTTTCACCCTGGTTTTTAACACTAGTAACTGTAAAATCAGTGCTGATGAACACATATACAAGTGGAGAAAACTAGAAAAATCTTTGAGGTACCATTCTAAGCCTTCTTCAGTTTAAGCATTTCAGCTTTAACTTCTGTCTTAAAGGGCTTTAACTGTGTTATTGCAGATATCTTTTCTTCCTCTGGCTGACACTGATGGGCCAGGAATTTCACCTACTAAAAATTTAATGGAGATGAATTCTATTATGAATGTTCTGTTGAAAAAACTCCATAGAAATGTTGGCTTTAACTAGAAATTCTGTTAGGGTGACATATTCTACTGTACTTGAATTTAATTGCTCTTCTTATTAGCATAGTCCCTCAAGATGATTTCCCTCCTACCATATTTTTTTGGTTTTTTGCTCTTCTGTTACAGTGACTTTTTTTTATTTTTTTATTTAATACCAGCTGAATAATAACAAGCAATGCTTATCTCTTCTCTCTCTTTTCTCAGTTCTCCTTTGTTTCACTTCTTGCTCCCATTTCCTTATTCCTTTTCCCATTTCTATGTTTCTTTTCCTATTTTTCTCTTCTTAGCTGAAATCTTTCATCCTATCTGAACAGCTGGTTTATATTCTTAATATATATTTTCTTTTCCATTCCTGTATTTCTTCTTATCCTTCTATACAGATTTCTTATTTTCTGGTTACTTGTGCACTTTGTCACAAAACAGTGGTGTCTTGGTTTGAGACAGGGAGTCCCACACTGGATGAGGTATTACTGGATCACAGGACACTTCAGGAGCCTTTAGCACCTTGTAAGATGCTGCAGCTGCCTGTTATGTCAGCACAGGTGGGTCCCTTATGGCTTGTCAGCAGAGATGGCCCACCAGGATATGTATGAATTGTTCAAATGGTTCCCCAGAGGGGAGTTAGCACAGCTGAGTCATCTGTGTAAGGACAAAGAAGCACTACCCTACCTTGCAGGATTTGCCTCTCCTTATCTTGTTCAACACCCAGCTTGTAGCCTGAGGTAGCAAGGATTCATGAGCTCCACACCTGGATGGACGCTTTGCATATTTTTAGCAGAGCACACTGCTGATTGAGCCATGAGCACCAATAATCCAGTCTCTCACAACACCTGGGTGGTCACTGCAGGTGGTCAAATGTTTGAGTCATTAATCACTTGCAGTTCAGACTTTTTAAAGAAGGTAGAACACCAAAGAGCCAAAAAGGCATATTTGGAGAGTAAAGAAAAGGTGGATACCAGAGCTTTTGTGTAACTCAGACATGTGGCACTGTGAGAAGATTACTTTGAAAAACTCAATCAGGTGAGTGTAAAGACAGATCTTCCTTTTAATCTGTTCAAATTACTTCAAAAAGATTTGGAAACCACATATGTTTTAATGTCAGATTTTCCTTCACATCTTGAAATAGAAAGAAATTATATGCATATGTTTCTTTAGGTATAGGAATGTAGTATAAAATAGTTTACAAGTGGAATTGTTAATGATTTGTAAACTTCAGATTAGGGACCAAAATGTAGTTTTGATGTTTCCAAATCTATGGTGTTGATGCCAAAAAACTTTGGAATAAAAGAGAAGCTGCTCAGAACCTGTGTCTTTAAGCAGCAAGGTGTTTGTTTATTACAATTTTGGGAGCTAGCCAGCTCATGCTAGACAAACTAGCTAGAATTATTAATGCCAACCACAGTAATTTATAGTGTTTAAATGCATGACTGCAACTTCTCTATGTACATATTCATGTGATTACAATATCGCATCATACATACTAATGATAGGCAGAGTCTGGGCAGTGCCCACACGGGGCTTGGAGCAGAGCTTTCCAGAATATTCTCTTAGTATTGATGTTTGGTAGTCATTTCTGCTTTTCAGCTTCACTCTGGAGGTCATTTAGTCTTCTTCCTTGCTTTGATTTCTTCACTTTGTTAGTGACCTGGTTACTGAAGCTTTCAGAAATCACTGCCTTAAGGACATTCTATCCTACTCAAATGTCTACCTTGTCTTAATTTATGACCACTAGGTTGATCATATAGAGTTCTCTCAGTATTTTTCTAAGATCAGGTCCAGTAGGCAGGAGAGGACAAGCTATCAGTTAGTGCCAGGCAGAATAAGCATTGACCAATTCTCTTCTAACAGAGCAAGGTACCTCTACTCAACTCCTTCTAGGCCTTGCTCTGCTTTCAATCCCCTGCTTATTTTAGGATTTGTGAATTCTTTCATTAAATTTTAAGAGCTATTATACTTATCAAAAGTTTAATGACTGCTGTCAAGTAAGTTTGAGGGTAGCTGATCCTGCATGTTCTGAGGTCTATGTCTTCTTAGGAGCTTTCTTGACTTGAGAGTAATGAATCCAAGTGGCTTTCCTGAAAAATTCTTCGCATATACCTAATCACCAGGACTAAATGAATGCAGTTTACAATCAGAATGCTTAGGCTGGTGTTCTAACACAACAGTAACATTTTTATTCAATTGTTTTCCCACAGTTATAACATAATCATAAACATACTGATTTCCTAGCTGGTCTAATGCTTCACTGTTAACTGTATTCATTGCATAGGGTCTTCCATACAGAATTTCGAAGGGACTTAACTTTTCTTTTGACCTCAGTTTGACTCTTATTTAAATTAACGCTATAGGTAAGGTACCAAATACGCATTTGTTTCTTGGCATATTTTAGCTATTTGCTGTTTAATGAGATGATTTTTTTTTTTTTTCTACTTGCCCACTTGCTTCGGGTCTATATGGCGTATGCAATTGCCAGTTAATTTTCAGTGCTTTACTTATTGCTTGTACAATCTGTGCACAAATGTGAGATCCTCTGTCTGAGGATATATTTCTAGGTACCCTAAATCATGTTATTATTTAATTTGACAAGATCTTAGCACTTCTCTTGATCTGCTCTGGAAATGCTTCTGGTAACCCAGAAAACGTATCTTTTAAAACCAAAAGATAACAATAAATCTCCTTTCTCGGAAGTTCAGGAAAAAAAAAAAATTGCCAAATTTCACCTCGAAAGTGCCCTTTGCTTATTTATTATTAAAATATTTGCTGTATTTTAGTTCCAGTATTTGGGTTATTTTTCCAACAAATTTCACAGTGAGATATGACCTGTTTTACTGTGGTAAATAAGTTTGATACTGCTACTCTTGTTCTGCTTTCAGTGTGGGGCAGCTTCAAAAATCATTTCTTCTTCTGAGAAAGTTTAAAAGTTCAAGGCACTGTGTTAGTAGTAAGTTGAGTCCAATTTGTCACTTGGTTTTGGTATCTTGAGACCTTTTATTAGGCAAGATAGAAGGCCATTGTTGAAAAAGTGAAGGTGAGAAACTCACTGCCAATTTTGACTTGTTGAGGCAAAACATTACCTAACTGACTTTGACTCTCAGGGAATAAAAAATCTGGTTTGAAGGGAGTAAAAGAGACTTTGCTGACCAGGCACTGAAACAGATAATTTGGGTTGGCTTTTGGTCTAGAAATTCAGACTGCATGACTAGAAGTGGTATATCTTAATTCCAAGAGCTACATTCTATTTTTGATCACTTAAATCTTTTTAAGGACCTGTCACATATTCCATTTGCAGGAAACCATGAGATTTGTCAGAATCTTTTTTTCTTTTACCCTGTTTAAGGTTGGAAACAGCCAAGTTAAAATTGCAGTATCAGTTTAGAGACTGTAAATTTGGAGGCATATAACTTGAGAATTCGTTAGGTCTCTGAATCATAAAATTATCTTGGTGAAATTAAAATACTTGTCTCTGATTAATCTGACCATTGATAAAAAAAAAATAAAAAATAATGCTTGAAATAACTGAATTCAAGATTAATCAAGGGCTGATTTCACTAACTAATGCTACTGAGTAGAGACTGCAGGAAATTAAGTTGGCCTTCCATTGACCTCTTATTAAAATTGTAGGGAAGGAAACTTCATCTTATTGTTAATTTGATTTCTAACTAATGAGATTGGCCTTGGAGCTGGACCTGCCCTTTTGAGCAGCTGTGTTTGAAAATCATGCATATATCTTTTATTATTTCTGAAATCTGAAGTGATACATCCCCATAATTTACATTTTTTTTTAGAAAATATAGTATTATAGTATTATCTCCACCAATAAGCTCGTCAGATACATCAGGAGTAATTTTCATTCACTAGAGGCTTCTTCATCTGGCTTAATTTTCTCTGTGAGTACATGAATTTGACATTAGAAGCAAGTGATTTTAGAGTTTGAAGGTTTATAGCTTAAAGTAAAAATGTGATAGTGTCTTACTACCAGAGGTGTTCTTATTCATTCACCTTGGAGATTTCTGCTACCGACAGCCCTGAAACTCCTTACCTCTGCAGCTGAAATTCCACCAACTAGCAAGAAGTTTGAGGTAGGAAGAGTGGTAAGTGGCAAAGGACAGAGGGTTTCATCTTGTTAGAGAATCTGTTTCACAGAATCCCATGGAAACTGTCATGGCAGGCAGAGGAGGACAACCATCACAGCATAATGACATTTCAAAATCAGTGGCAGAAAAGTCAGTAAAATTTGAGAAGGCCACATGCTCAGACAAAAAAAAAACAACCTACAGAGGTGGAAGTGTAGATGAGAAATGTCTCTGTATTCCTGTGAGTGACCTAAAGGAAACAAAACCTTAAGCATCTCCCAGCATCAAAAATCCACAGCTGAGTTGGAGCTGAAACTAACAACAGGGTCAACCAGATGGGTTTCTGTAAGTAGCAAAGCTAAGACTGTGGAAAATTTGAGTTTTTGATTGACTGAGAGAGGGTTCCTACCAGAAAGGAACTTGAAGAAGTCCAAGATACTCAGTGTCTTTTTCACTGCCAAGAGCTTCCCTCAGACACCCATGTCTCTGAGCCTCTTTGCAGGGTCTGTGGGAGTGAGGCAGTGCTCACAGGAAAAGAAGATCAAATAGAGGGCACTTGGCGCACTCAAACACACACAAGTCCATGAGACTACAGAGGACACATCCAAGGGTGCTGAGAGGTGTCTGATATGTCACTGTGGGGGTGCTTTCAAGAGGTAGTGGCAATTATTTCCGTTACCATTGTCCCCATCTTAAAAAAGGGAAAAGAGGAGGTTCTCAGTAACTACAAGTGTGGCAGCCTCTCCTCATCCTGAGCCAGGAAGGAAATGAAAAAAATCTTCTTAAAGGCAAATATCAAACCCACGAAGAAACTGCAAGGAACAGCCGGGCTGGTTTCATCAGGGCTGGATTTTGCCTGACCAACCTGATTATTCACAAAGATGAGATGACTGCATTGATGTAGAGGGGACAGTATATATATCCTGAACAAGGCCTCCAGTATGACCTGTTTAAAGTTGGTAATCTTTTAGGAGGGGTATGTCAGATGGATCTCCTCAGAGCAGCAAAAAGATCACTCCTGCTCTGGAGAAACCATGGGAGAATAGTTTCCAGAGATCATGGGATATGATCGAAAAAGAGCTACAGCATGCATAGGGCCTGAGGCAGTGCACTGGAAAGGATGAAGCAGCCAGCCAGGCTCAAAGCTGTAGTGATTTCTGGGTTATAAAGCACATTTCCTGCAGATTCTGGTTGAAGAGTAAGTATATCCTTGGCATCACATCTGTAGATGATTTGAATGGGATGGAAGATGAGAAAGCTTTAACAGTGAAACATCCTCAGTTTCCACTTGTGGTTCATTATATAAGAATGCTGAAGGCAGAGCAAGCAGATTCTTCCTTGCTTCTAGCATCATGTTCTGCTTTTAAAAAGCCAAGCATTAAAATCATCAGGGTTACTTTACTTTCTGTATGATACAGAATGTCTCTAGGGTGAATCTTAAAGGTTTTGGAAGTAATTAAATTAATTATTAACTTTAATAATTATTTTTTTTATAAATAATAATTGGAACTATGAAAATAAGTAAGCTGTGTTTATTGTAGCAGATGATGTTTAGCTTCAGTATCTGGGTAAATTTCTGCTCTCCTGGGCCAATATATATGTGACTGTTGCAGCTTCCTATGCCCAGTGAGGAATGAGACTGTTTCCAAAATAGGCAGACCCACACATATAAAAAAACTAGACAAAGCCAGCCACAAAAATGAGGGTAGGTGGAGCATGATGCATTTATCAGCACCCACATAAACATGAACTGTATGGACAGCATGAACATGATCTCCTCGAATAATAGATATGATTTGAATTCTCAACTGTTTTTTTGTGATTCAAAAATAAAATTTGTCCCATTAAACAAAGAAAAAAAAAACTTTATGAATTGAGGATAGCTAATTTAAACAGCAAAAATCCTCTTTGATTTTATATTTTTGCTCCTTTTCTTTCTTTGCTGCTCATAATGGATACTGAACTGACAAAAAGAACTTCATTTAACATTTACTAGTCAAATGAATAATTTCTTCAATTTCATAATATTGTATATTATTTGTGGAACATATCAATATATGGGGAAGGCGAGAGGAATCAGCATACAGAAAACAGATTTCTCCACCATGGGAAACACAACTTTACTTCAAAAGAGGACTTTTTGGAGCAGAATGAGTTTAATGGCTTATTTGCTGATAAAACTGGCCATAACACCAACATTTCACAGTCCCAGGGCCCTGAGACTAGAGGGAAAACCTGGAACAAGGAAGACCTTGGTGGAGGACCATTTAAAGGTCAGAAAGTGCTTGGATGAATGAAGAGACCCTCACAGGCCTGGGATTGTTCAGCCTGAAAAAGACACGTCTCAGGACTTTTACAGGGGAAGTAAAGACGATGGAGTCCGACACTTCTCAGCAGTGCTCAGCTGGCAGGACAAGAGGTAATATGCACAAGCAGAAAGAGGAATTTTTTTTAGAGTGATCAAACACTGTCACCAGTTGCCAGGAGAGGTTCTGGAGTCTCCATCCCTGGAAATACGCAAGCCCTGACTGGACATTGGCCTGAACAACTTGCCTTTGGGGACCCTGCTCTAGGCAGGGAAGGTTGGACCAGGTGATTTTGAACAGTGTCTTCCAGTCTCAGCCATTTTGTAACAGGGTGATAACTGTTTATTTTATAACATCATAACTTTTATACCTCTCTGCATTGCTGAAATAAGCGTCTGCAGATATAGAGCTCAAAATGACATCCTAATTAACCGTTAAATTTGTTTGGAATCTCTATTCTTGCTCACATGAAACAGAATCTCAAATAAATTTAATTCCTGCTTATAATGCTATTTTTTTAATAGAAGCGGCAATGTCTGTAAAAAGACAATATGGTGGATCCACTTTCATTTAAACTTGTACCATTATGTTTTCTGCTCAAACTGCAAATCCAGTTGATACCATAAATCAGTAGTTACTCTCAGTTTGATCTTTTCTGAATTCACCCTGCACCCTGTTTGTACCTTTAGTCAGAAGTGGTACAAGAAAGAATCAAAAGGGTAGAGAATATTAAAAATAAGAGGAAAATGTGTTATTTTTATATATAATGATATATAAATATATAATTAATTATTTTTGTATAATAATTATTTTGTTTGTCACATAAAAAAATTCCCTAAACAATCAAAGTTTTATAATCAGTTCATCATTTTATATGTGTGGAACTGTGGGAAACTGCACCAGACCTGTGGATTTCTTGACAGAGAAAGAATTTTACCTTGGCCAGACTGCTGTGTACCTGTAAAGATAAACAGCTTGCAGAGATTGAGAGAACTCAGGAGAAGCAGAAGAAACTTGGACGAATTTGTACAGAGACAGTAGTTTGTAACTGTGGCCAATAAGTGATTGTTTGTGTGTAATGAGCACCAATAATGTTAGTGCATGTACACTTGGGAAATATATAAAAGTAGCTGTGTGAAAAAATAATGAAGAAGTTTCACTTTTATCTATTAGGGATCTTCGCCTGCTTTTTACCGAATCTGTCCCAACAGCGTCACGGAACTACAATATTTTTAAATAATGATGTGTATCAGTGCAATTCTTCTTCCATAAATGAATGCTGTTTTGTTTAGTTTTATTTTCAGAAAACATATTTAAAGTAAAAAATAACAATTGATCTTTCTAATGAAAGAATATTTGCAACAAACATTTGAGGAGAATAAAGTTTAATCTGTTCTCTGAATCTCACTGGAACAGATTGCCCAGAATGCTTCTGGACTCTCCTTTCTTGGAGGTATTCAAAAGCTGTCTGAACACAGTCCTGCTTGAACAGGGGACTTAGACAAGATGACCTCTAGAAGTCACTTCCAGCCTCAAAAATTCCATGAACTAAGGAGCAGATCAATGGCATAAACTGAATGTGATATATTCTGGTACATCATATTATTAGCATATATTGACAGATCTGCTGGTCTCAAAATGTTTGGTTTCCAGAGAACATTTTAAAAACTTTTTGTGATAAATTGTAAGTTTTGATAGAAATTAGAAGGCCACTGCTAACTCTGAATTTTCATCAGAGTCTACAAATATGCCAGTTAAAAACATTGATCTTCACCATTATCACAGAATCACAGAATAAACCTAATTGGAAGGGACCCAGAAGGATCACCTAGTCCAACCCTTAGCCTTGCACAGGACCATCCCCAAGAATCACACCATGTGCCTGAGAGTACCACCCAAACACTTTTTGAACTGTGTCAGCCTTGGTGCTGTTACCACTTCCATTAGAGGTCTGGTCCAGCACCCAAACACCTTCCGGGTGATGAACCTCTTTCTAATATCCAACCTAAACCTCCCTGACACAACTTCAGGCCATTCCCTTGGGTCCTGTCACTGGTCAGCACGGAGGAGAGATCAGTGCCTGTCCCCGTTCTTGCTCTCATGAGGAAGCTGCAGACTGTAATGAGGTTTCCCCTCAGTCTCCTCCACGATGAACACACCAAGTGACCTCAGCCACTCCTCATATGGCTTCCCCTCAAGGCCCTTCACCATCTTTGTTGCCCTTCTTTGGACACTCTCTAACAGCTTAATTTCTTTCTTACGTTGCAATGCCCAAAACTGCCCACAATATTCAAGGTGAGGCTGCCCTAGTGCAGAGCAGAGCAGGACAATCCCCTCCCTCGACTGGCTGGCAATGCTTTGCCTGATGCCCCCCAGGACAGGGTTGGCCCTCCTGGCTGCCAGGGCACTCCTGACTCAGATTCAACTTGCCATCGACCAGGAACCCCAGCTCCCTTTCTTTGGAACTACTTTCCACTGTCTCATTCCTCAGTCTGTATGTACATCTAGAGTTGTCTCATCCTGGGTGCAGAATCTGGCACTTAAATAGGACAATAACCTGCTATGACTATCATGGCTGTTGGGTATGAAAGGGTTTCATCACATATGTGAATTTTGTTAATTTGTTTTCAATTCTTTGACTTGTCATGTCCTGCTAGATATATGAAAAGGGAAATTTATTGGGTAGAGGCACTAATCTTTTCTGCACAGTGCCAGCCCAATGAAATCCAAATAAGTGTTGGGAGTGCCTATTTAAAAAAAAAGAAAAAGAAAAAAAAAAAAAAGTAGTCATCCCTTTGCAGTAACTGATGTGGGCTTTTTTCCTAACATATTTTCAGTAGCCAGAGGAAATTTGACCTGCTGGTCAGTAGTAGGAAAGAGAAGTCATTAAGAAAAATGTCTTAGGTGTACAGATCTGAGAAAGTTTGCAACAAGGCACAAAGAAAGCAATTTTCTTATACAAAACTTTTTTCCAATTTGTTTTCAATAACATTTAATAATTTTTTTTTCTGGTTTAGACTCCTAGGCTTTTAACAGTGTTAAAATATTTCACCATCTTTCTCATATCTTTAACACTTCTATCTGTATCATCCATAATGAATGTAGGTACTTCTTTCTTTTTAAGAAACCCTAAAATATAAGCAGAATCTACATCATATTAAATCCAAAGATAATTTTGTCTGTAGACTCTTATGTGACTAACCTTTAAAAATATGGACAACTGGAGTTTCATTTGTAAAAGAAATCTGCCCTTTAAACAAATGCTGTCCCAAGTCATAAATACAATAGTGCCCCTGAGTACATTGGTGCAAGAGTTTGAAAATAATTATGGGCTTTAAGATTGTTGTGCGTTAGGAATAGGCAAATATTTTGAGTAAAAACTCTGAGTCTCTCAATTCCCTAAGGCCAAGGTACACTTGAAATAAGAATGACATATCATAGAATCATAAAATATCCTGAGTTGGATAACTTCATGAAGAACTTTTTTTCCTGATATCCAACCTAAACCTCCCCTGACAGAGATTTATTCCATCCACTGAGGTCCTGTCACTGGTCACCACAGAGATGTGATCAGTGTCTGCCACTTCCCTTCCACTTCCTTCACTTCATGAGAAAGTTATAGACTGTCATAAGGTCTCCCTCAGTCTCCTCTTCACCAGGGTGAACAAATCAGGTTGCCTCAGCCAGTCCTCATATGGTTTCTTCTCTAGACTCTTCAACATTTTTGTAGTCTTCCTTTGGATGCTTTATATATTTTTTATATTTTAGCACCCAAAACTGCACACAGGACTTGAGATGAAGCTGTACCAGCACAAAGTAGAGCAGAACAACTTCCTCTCTCAACCAGCTGCCTTTGAGGGTGTCAGCTCCTTTGAGTTTTATGTCATTTGCAAGCTTGCTTAGTATCCCTTCAAGTCCCGCATCCAAATATTTATGAAAAGGGTGAAGAGTACTGGCCTCAGATGGAGCCCTGTGAAACCCCACCTGTGACCAGGCACCAGCCTAGTGTAATCCTGTTCATTATAACCCTTTGTACCTATGATGAATTGGAGTGTTGTTAATGTCTTAAACATTGTCAAAATCACAGAAAGACTATTTGTCAAACTGCAAGGAAGCAACTGTCTGTGACCACTGAAGCACCCACCTCCCAATGTCTCCTGACTGGAATTTGGACTGTGACTGGGAATTAGAGATAAGAGTATTGTCTAATAATCTCAGGTCTGAGGAGAAGTGAACAAGACCCAAGGGGGTGGTGGAGGAGAAGGATTTTGGATGTGTGATGGCAATATCTCCCCATACTAAACCAAAGGAGTAACCCTACCCTCTGGGAAGGCCATGAAACACAGGACATTCACATGAAAGGCAGCTGAGAAGCATCATAAACCATCAAAGATCTCCAAAGCATCACCAGATTAATTTCTAAGGACTTCCACCACCAGAGGACTGCATGTGATCCAAGTGATGCAGCAAATCCAGAACCTGTTGCAAATGACTAAAAAGCTTCCCCCTCCACACCCCAGATCATACCTGCCATCTCCTGAACGAGTATTAATCCACTGGACTCTGTGTTTTGTGAGACCTCCACCACCAAGAAGACCAGAGGAACCAGAGCAACAGAATGCCACCAGGTTTCACTGTGGTAATACATTTTCTATTTAATCTCTCTCACTTTCTTTCTTCCTCCCACCTCCTTTTCCTCTATTTTTTAATATCTGTCTCTCTGCCTCATATTTACCATTAAATAAAATCCATGCTATTGATTTTGACATCTGGTCTCATTTGTACTTTAATTTGGGCAGAACAATTTCTAATAATTTTAATAACTGGATCATAACAGTACACTATCCACGAGTCAGTTGCTTGCCCATTACATGACATGTTATCTACTTTTTTGCTAGACATTTTGTCCAGAAGGATATTGTTAGAGACAGTATCAGAAGCTTTACAGAAATGCATCTATCCTGGCTATCCTGGCTTAAAGGAAGAACCATAGAGTTTGTTTTCTTTAGATGATTTGCTACTTTTTGTATTACATATACTTGGTAAATCTTATGGTTCACTTTATCAGAGAGATCATTTCAGAGGCTGCTGTGACAAACTGCAAGACTATCATACCATGAGTCAGTGTCAAAGTTAGACCTAGTAGCAGTTGTGACTACATCTACCTTATATGCAGATCTTCTCAAATTCCTTCCAATGTATTTATTTTGGTTCATGAATTCTTGGGGTTGTATATGGCTATGCACACAACACGTACTAAATATTTCAGGCCTGTGAATGTGTTTTTTCATCCAAGGATATTTGCACTTCGTTCATCTTTTGGAATGGAGCATTAATTTCTTATCACTGTAATTATGCTAACATAATATGCAGTCACGTCAGAATAAAGACATCTTCAGGAGTATTTCTTGTGAAGGAATTACTTTGCTGCAACCACCTGATTTCAGCCCCTTATAATACACGCACTTTATGGAAGTTTTTGATTTTTCATCTTTACCAAGAAAATTCATGCAGTTTTGTCTTTGTAGGTGGTCCAGAAAAAATATTAAATTCAACAGCTGAGAAGACAAATTTATTGAGTTCTGTCATAAGATTGGTTATATTATAAAGTTAGGAAAAAGTGTTAAGAAGGATACATTAAGTAAAGTACTAGTAGGAGTTGCTTAGAACTTAGTGTACTATATGTTGCACATGGAAACCTTAATATATGTGAATTTTAGGAGGCTGGCAGTAAAAAACACCCTTTTTCATTTCATGTATCCTTAGGCTGTGCCAAATTAAATAGCATTGCTTTTTTTTCTGATTACAATTAACTTCCAAAGCAAAGAACATAGTTCCATTTTCAGATGATCCAGTCACAGAGCAAAGTAGAGGGAACTGACAAGTCCTTCTAGTCTGACAACTCTGGGTGATGAGTAGCTGCAAATAAGAGTGCCTCAAAGCTGGGAGAGGCACTCTGGGTTTGCTTGTGAAATGTGTGAAGGAACGCCAAAAGAAAAAAATGAAAAAAAAAAAGAAAAAAAGAAAAAAAGAAGGTTGTAGCAAAACAATATTGAGTCTGAGGGGGCCCTTGAATCACCACACACACCAGATGAGTCTTTTTATCTGACATTCAGACTCCCTGAGAGCCAGACAAGTGTGTGAATGAATGTGCACAACTGAGATAACAAACAGAATGCAATACAAAATGATGGGGTTTTTTTCACCTTTATGTAAAGGTTTTTGTAGTCTTGGTAATCCATCAGATACTTCACTGGTGCCAATAATGGCATATTGACGCATTTTGGCTTTCCAGTGTAATTCTTTATTTTCTAAAATTGTGGTTGGTCAACAATCTAACCATTCCATCTTTGGGGGCAGAAAGTTGAAACTTTTTATTGAACGCTCTCTTTACAATATATAGCACCGAGGGGCAGGACATGTTAATGAAAAGGACAGATTATGTTAATTAGATGACTAGACAAATTGTTTGCTAAAGTTGTGTAAAAAGGGTCAGTGTTTTACATATCAGAGAGCTAGATAGGGAGGGAAACAAAGGAACTTTATAAATTGCTACAACATAACTACAGAACCTTCTATATCTCGCTGAGACAGACAGAGCTATTATCCACAGTTGAAACTTAACAAACACAGACTCTGAGGCCTCCCCTTCCTCTGCTACTCCAAGGCTGAATGCTTCGTCAAGGTTCCTGTCTTATCAAAGGGAGGAATTCCTCTAAGTTTTTGCTTCTCAACCCCTTCAAGTCACTGACTCTTAATATCTGAGTTCCTTCTTCAACATAAAATGTAAGTTAAATATATCTGATATCAAGCTGTCCCTATCTATGACCACTAGTAAATCAGTATGGACACCAAAATTTGACTTAAGAACAATTTAGACAAGGAGATACAATATAGGAAATCAGTATGAGATGGAAATTAAAAGACCATTCACTTAAAATTAATGGAAAATTTCAGTTAAGATTTTTATAGTTCTCTAGCAAATATTGGGATGTGACTAAGCCAAGAAATGTATCTATTTCTGTCGTGGGTCCAGATCATGTTTGTGAAAAAAGGGATCATATAATCTTGCTGATTGTAATGAATATTGATCTTTCAGGCCTTGGAGGGATCTTTTCCTTTCCTGTTCTCATAGGGTTTAGTTTATAGTCCCACTGCTCCCACTATTATTGTCATTTTACTTGATAGAATGCAGAAAACAAAAGCTACTGTGTTGAACAGCATCCAACATACTTACATGGTTTATCTATTTTGTATTTTATATTGTGAGTCAAAACACAGCTTTTTGAAGATTTTTTTTTCTCAGTTTACTACAAGACTACTTCCAATTCGAGATCATGTATAGTGCCCATTTATAATAACTATTATTAGAAGAAGGAATGGTGGTTTTTTTTATTTTTTCCTCTGTGTCCACCTACGTATATGCAAAAACACAAGAAAGGAAAGTTGATTTGTACTTTACCCTGGAGACCAAATGATTTAACATTGCCTATTCTTGAGGAAATATGTAAAAAACATGTGAACTGTGGTTTCCAATTAAATCAACCCTGGTATTTAGTATATTCAAAACCTATGTTCAAATTCTATGGGTTAAACTCCTAACAAATCACCAGTGCTACTCCCTGGGTCAGTGTCTTAACCCCTACTAAAAGATCTGTCTGTGTTGCATCTCAAAGGTAAACGTTTGTATAAGGTTGCAGGTCTGAGATTCTAAACTCTACTTCCCTCCTCATGCAGTGGGAGCATCTCCAATTCAGTATTTGAGAGCTAAGTATCAAAAGGGGGCAATTCCATGCTGTTTGTGGAGCTGTGACAGCCTGAACTTGTTACTTTCATGGCAGTCTTCTCTTTCAGTATTGTGTCTAAACTGAATATGCGGTCCATGAACTGACACCTTTCCATGGAAACGTTGTTTATTGCAGCTGCATGGTAGGAAGATGGGTTGGCAAGTTTTTTCAGGTATGTTATTTGCTGTCAGCTGCTGCCAGCACCCTTGAAGGACTCACAATAACACTTTATGGAATAATGCAGTTTATTAAACAAACACACTGATGGTAGAAGACTGTGACAGAAACTGCCCTTGACAGCATACTGACTTCAAAAATTAATTTGGAGCAATATACAGACACACTCTAATCATCAAAGAAAGCTAGCTCAAGATAATAATTTATCATGCATCCGGTAAGGTTCTTGCCCAATGGGAATCCCTAAGGGGGAGAAGAAGATTTAGTCTGTCAGTCAGTCCCAGAAATTAAGATGGAGTTTTCTCTGACCTCTTTTTCCACTTAAGTTATATTTAGATTGTTTTCCTTGTGGAAGGGAAAATGTAAAGTTACAGTTAAAGTAATTTCATATTTAGGTAGAGTTTGAGAGTCTTTAGTCATTTGCAGATGTAGGGCATAGAAAATAATATGTATTTTTGAGCTAATGAATCAAAGTTCAGCTTTCAATAACCATCTAGATCATCCTTTTTGCTTAGTTTCTCTTAGCTACATTGGTTTTAATAGACTGTAACCACAACATCACTGTGTTGTTCCACCCTTTGTTTTGTATCTGCATTGATTTCAACAGAGCATGACCTAGCAGCTTTGTGCTACTCTACCCTTTGTTTCATGTTTCCCTTAGACTGGTACAGCAAGCTCCCTCAGCATTCCTTCTCTTAAGGTATGCAGACAGTTTGCTCATGGTGAACTACAGCCAAGGCATGCACTCCTTCTTTCTGAACTTTGTATTTCAGTCTTCTTCCTATACACACATTCACAGAAGATTCACAAAGCAAAAGACAAAGAAATGTTTCTTAATAATTTAATAGGTGGTCCAAAACTGCAGTGCGGAAAAGATTTAGTGGACAACGGACAATGTCAGACAGCCTGTTTTCACCCTTTGAAAATGTGTGATCTAAACTAGTCCTAACTCATAAACAAGACAATATTTCTACTTTCATATTCTTTTAAAATTAATTTTCTGGAAATTCATTATTCACACTGCACTTTCTGCACATAAAATAGTTATTCTGTGTGTTAAAAATGCATGATCGGCTATTTAACTATGCCAGTTTCACCAGAGCCATCACCAAGTGTGATTTTTTTTAACTTTCTTTTTACTACAAATACATAATGAGAGCAACCCTCTGCAAGAAAAAGAATAGAAGCTAGAGATGGATATATGGCAGTAATGTTAAACCCCTACGTTTAGATTTAAATTGATAGAAGACTAGAATATTTTTCATTTTCAAACTGACTTTAAATAACTTTCCTCTTAAAACTAAGTATGGTTTAGTGAACTGTATTCTGCTTATCTTAGTACCATCCTATTGAAGAAGGGTTCAAAACCATTTTGAGAACAGCTAACTTGAATTTTGAATCTGTACAGGCTAGTGTGTGAATAACCAAGGTGACACACTGAGCCCAGAACTATGAAATCTTACATTTGGTTGCTCAGATTCAGTGTTTGTCTAAGCAAATGTGACTCAGTGGAGAGTAAATCAGTGAAGGTATTCTTACCTACATGTACTCAGCATCTGTCCCAAAGTTTGTACACTCTTTAAAAAGTACTGAATTGATATCAGTGACTTGCTGTTAGCCTAGATGTGGGAAAAATAAGAAGGCAAATTAATAATTCAGTGTTTACATGCTCATCCTGAAGTGATTAATTCTATATAGCTATGTGGTCCTTGATATTTGGAATACTTAATATTAGATATTAGATATTAGAATACTTAAAGTAATCAGAGAAACCATGAGACAACTATGAAACAGTAACCATACCTGCTTAGAATTATTCACAATTATTCATTCTTTTGTACTCCAGCAAAATACTATAAGTAATTCAATTTTTTTGATTTGGATAGTTGCTTTGTCAAAGACCTCTAGAATGACTTTTATAACTGCTTCTCTGATGTGAAGTAATTATTAAAGAAGACAGTTGCCTGACACAGCATGTGAGCAAAATCTATATTAATGAATGTCATAAAATGAAAAAAAAAACCAAAACCAAACCCAACAAAACAACAACTAATACAAAATAAAATTGCATTCTAAAAAAACCCAGCTCAGAATATTTCTCTGAGAAAATCTAGGATCTAAAGTCTTATTACCATATCCAAAATTCTTAATGCAAAACAGGTTAAGTAGAAAAAAAATATTTATTTGTTAATTCTTACTTCTGTATTGATTAATATAATTTTTAATGTGGCTTGTTCTGAAAAGACAAAATTTTTATTTTTTGGAAGCTGGATTCTTTTTAATCTAGAGAACCTTGAGCAAAACACCAAGGATCAGTATAGACAACCAAGGCATAAATGTTGCCATTTAACACTTGTATATTTCCATGAAAATAAACCTATGTAAAACTTGCAGATTTTGAAAGACTGAAGAAGTTCAGAAGAAAGAGAAGTGAGTTACTTCTTCAACAGTTCTTTAAACTGCAGGAATGTTCATTAGAAAAACACTCTTTTCTAGTGTAAAATACCTGGACAGTTACCTGTATGTTATTCATTCAACTATTAAAATGGTTTGAAAGGAATTATTTCTGTATAATTTTGTAATTATGTAAACGAAGTTTAAGCTGAAGGCTTTGTTTATGACTCAGATCACTTGAAGAGCTGTGTCTTACATAAAGAATAAATTTGGTTTTGGGGCAGAATTAGAACAATAGTCCAAAGAAAACACAATGTGTTTTTTTCCACGGTCTGTGTCTTGATGATCTTAGAGAGAATTGTTTTATCTTTGACCATTGCAGGATACTGGACACCAAGGTAAAGGTGATTGAAAATAATGCCCCACAATAAGGCAAGGAAACACTTGCTTCCAAGACATAGATTTTTTTTTACAGTGGATGACGACTCATATAATCTACATTGTCTTGCATTTCCTCATCTCTGAAATGTCAACAAAACTTCTCTATTTCTCATACAAAAACTATTAACTAAGACAAAACTATTAATCAAAGCTAAAATCAAATAACTTTGGTGAATAGCAGGATTTTTTTGAGGATATTGTTAAATTTCAGAGGAAAACAAGGAAACAAAAAAACCCCACCAAAACCAAATGCACCAGATTTAATACTGTTTACTTAAAAACAAGTGACAAAGGTAGTTTGGAAAGATTTCCCAAACCAGTACATTTATGAAAATAACAGCTGGTGAAGTCAATTTTTTTATTTTTTTTTAATTATTTCTGACCCTGAAAATTTAATACTTTTCTAATTCTTATTGACCACAATAGAATATGAAATGAGCATATTTAATCTGCACTTTTTCACAAGAGTGTATTTTTTTAATTTCTATTGGATTTCTGGTTTTGGTATTTCTTCCCTAGTTTGACAGAACTCTTTTTCCTTCCCTTTCATTGTACCTGCAGTTCATGTTTATAAGATTGTATTATATATATTATATTGTACCTGCAGTTTCTGTCTATAACATTTTTTTCTAGTGAACCTTTTCTTCCTTTTTTTTTTTTTTCAGGTCAGTCTGGACAAAAGTAATATTAGCCATTCCTCAATTATATTTACCACTACCACAATGTTCCTTTCTATGTCTATACAGGTTTTTGTCTCTTGAGTTACAATTAAATGTCTTGGCTATTTTATCTATTAAATGCTTTTCCTTTACTTACTTTTTCTCATGGGATACTCATCATAGATTGTAGTTCAGCAGTGAAACAATTTCAACATTCTAGCAGCATTGTATTTACCATGTTGGCTGGATCAGAAAATGTATGGATGTTAAGCCGAGATGGAGTAGTGTAGCTGTGCCTCAGTTTAGTGTGGGTACCTCCACCAATTTAAACTATCAGCTACACCTACTTACCAGTAAACGGTATTTCAACAAGATTTTACCTTCTATTATATGCCAAATACATTCTATTTGTACACTCACATGCCCTAAAACTGCCTAAAGATATTTTCCTCCAGAATGTTTGGAGAAAATAATTAGCTGAGAAATATTGGCAATGGAAGGTAAAGTGCTGTTCACAGTGACAAGAAAATATTGAATTTTTATATTAATTAACTCTGATTGCTAAACAGTTATGTCTTTATGACATACTGTACTGAGCAACATAAAGCAGTAGCAATATGAGCTCATTATTAATTATATATAAGAATGGATAATAACTTCTTCAATCCAGTGTGTGTCAGATATCACACATGGCACTGTACAGAAGAAATTGACAAATGATTACATTGAAGAAAAATTGCTTTGTGTGATTTTATAATATTACAAAGACTGATATGGCACAGTTAAATTTAATTTCACGTATTCCTCAAGATTTAAGGTAGAAATGGATTTTGGAAACAAATAGCATGTTTATATAGTCTGTGAATGATAATTCTATTTTTTTTTTTTTTTTTAATTAGGAAAAAAACAGCAAAAAAAAAGTCAAGACAGTTTCCTACTTACTGAATTTCATACGTAATATCTCTGAACTGCATTTCATCAGCTGAAACCAGAATAATTGAGTATATGGAAAAGTCACTTCTGATACTGTATTCTGTTGAAAATAGTAGTCAAGGTCAGTGAAAAAAATCTGCTCTGGGATAGTACCTTATAGTCCATACATCTCTGAAATACCAGTTACTTTTAAATATTTTAAATACATTTTAGAAATCCCTTTAGGATAACACACACTCACACACATTAATCAAATTCAATCGTCTATTAAATGCTATGAAAAGGATTGAATTTCTGTGTATTATTTCTTAGAGTTTTTTCCGTTGTAATCTGTGTTTCAAAACTATACTTTTTTCTTTTATTTTTTGTCTTCTGATGTTCCACAGCTGAAGATCACAACCCTACTGGGTCTCAGGGTCTGAAACCTATGGCATCATAAGTTAGTGATTAGCATTTAACAAACAGAAGAGAGCTGTGAACAAAATGAATTGCAGACTATGAAACTATTGGTTGGGAAAATACTGCTATTGTTATGCTTCACTTCCACCTAGGAACTTTGATAATTACTTTTTCTGTGTCTGTTAAGATCAATTGTCCATTGAAGAAATAATATGTTTGTTTTAATTAGCAGTAAAAAGTTTGGCTGCCTCAGTGCAAACCTGAATGGTTCAGAATTTGGTTTTGGACCCTATTTCTGATATTTTTACATCTTGATGTACAGAAAGATTCAAAATATTTGGATGATATAGGTAAACTTTTAGTATATAGGATGGAAATATGAACATAGTCTCTCACGTGAAGGGTGTCCACTAGCACATATAATGGTTCAGCTATAAATTTTTTATCAGGGAGGAACCACTGTCTTTTTGAAGCTGGAGAAGAATAAACCGATACATAACAATGCTGAAGTCCTAAGTCTACATGGTTGGAACCAAAGTTTAATGGCCAAATTTTTAAGTGGTTTTAGGAAGCCAGAGTTTAGGTGACTGCTCATTTTTACTTATTAACCATCACTACTCATGAAGGTAGGCATCAGTGCATTGAGTGAGATTTTTTTAAGTCTCTTTTGTCTTTGTAAAACTAAATTCCATTCAAATTCTTGGCTATGTATCTCTATCACTCATCTATTTTGTTCAGAACCAGAAGTAGACACAGATGTGCACTGTTTTAATGAGATTTACAAGCCAGATCTGCCATAATATTCCATTTCATCCTTTTATGATAATTCCTTTATCAAATTGGATGAAATAGATTTAAAACATGTTATCTGCTTGCATAACTCCAATGAAGTAGTTAAAATTATAAGTGGAATTTAGAGCTTCATAGTTGGTAGCACCAAATGTTAAATAAACAAAATTTGCATTACAAAAAAAAAATCATACATCTGGTGCACTGAAAGGATCAGAAGAGGATAGAAGGAAAAGAATTACTGTGCTGCTGGGTCTAGATAGGTGTTTGCTATGCTGGCTCAAAGGGACTTCTCTGTTCGTGCAGACTGGGTCTTTACCTGTCACAGACAAGCACTCACTGAAATCCAGTGGTCAGTAGCATCCCACTATTTTCTTTCTCATGCAGTGTGTGGAGTTGGTGCACAGATCTTTTTAGATGGTGATGGGCTATGCTGGCATCATTTACAGAGGCTACATTGTACAGAAAGATACCTATTTTGCATAACTTATGGTGAGAAATATTCAGTAAGGCTAAGATAAGTCTGCTTTCACTCTTGTCATACAGCACTTTCTTCTACGACGGCATGGTTGGATCGCTCTCCCTTCCCCTCTCTCTCCTTGCCACGTGGTCTCCAAGATGTCCCAGGACAGACAAACACACACAGGCCACAGGAAAGGAAGCAGAGAGAGGGTTTATTCCCATGGTCAGGGTTTTCAAGAGGTTTTAGGGGAAGTGAGTCACAACAAATCAAAACCGAGGGTTAACAGCAAACAGGGAAGGGGTTAACAAAAGACCAATGAGGGAGCTTTTCACATAAACCTGCCCAGGTACATTCTTGCATACTAATAAGAGTGTTCCCAGTGGGTACTGAGTAGAAGAAGGGTAACGCACAGACAGGGTAGACTCCATTTTACAACAGAGTAAAAGCCTGTTTTCAAAGCATTATGGTTAGTTTTCTCCTCTTCTTCAGAGGCTCATTGCTACATTCTTCATCACATCTATTCCTAGGAGCTGAGCTTCAAAGATACACAGATCATTGTACCTACTTTAAGAACAGGAGTTCACCATGAAAGTGTGTATTTTTTTGCAGCTCTGGGTGTATTGTTCCAGTTGTGATTCCATCAGTTTTTGTAAAGGAAATGAGATACATTTAGGAAGTGACAGGAATCTAGAAAACAAAAGCTGGAAGCTTTTCTGAGAAGTCCTTTGGGTTCTACTAAGTGAAATACGAAATGAGTTTTCCATGTTATAAAATGTTGCGATAGAAACAATGTCAGCTGGAGCTTTGCGACTATGTGTTTTTGCCTTCTCATCACTACAAGCTCCTCCAAAATATTTGGAAGTGTTTAGATGAAAATCTGCTTAAGGACTCTAGCTGCACGTTTGCATGTACATTGGAAGGGCCTCTTATTTATATTACCCTTCTGTGATCTCCCATTTATTACAACAGTAATGTTAAAGCAGAGTTAGTTCCTCTGTATTAGACCCATGGGGAAAAAGGAGAGGACAGAGTGAATGACACTGTGGCCTTGTTCATGTTATGAAATACAGCATGCTTTGCAACCTTGTATTGAAGAGGATTATGTTCTGAATGTGAAGATATAAAATCTGTAGGAAACCTGAAAGATGAAAAAAAAATAAAAAAAATCCACTATTCTCTCTGCAATATTGGCTATGAAATATTTTAAGGAGGAAACAAGGATAAGAACAGAGAAGTGGCTATATTTGCCGTGGAGAAAAACACTTGGAAGAAAAGAGAGGGGAAAGGGATAAAATAGCAGATCGTGTGTGGACAGTGTTACTCAGTGTGTACATGTATATACATATACAGATGTATGTTTCCTTCTACAGACCTGCATCCTCCTCAACAAGAAAGAGGAGCAGAATGAGGCCAGGGGTGATGTTTGTGCTCATGTGAGTACTCTGTGTGCCAGCTTGTGAATTGTAAGCAGTGTATACATGAACCCAGAGGGTGATTGGACACCAAAACAGGTCTCCAGGTGGTCACAGCTCTGAGGCTGACAAAATTCAAGAAGTGTTTGGATCATATTCTCAGGCACATGGTGTGACTTTTGGAGATGGTCCTGCGCAGGGCTAATGGTGAATCTCAATGATCCTTGTGGGTCCCTTCCAACTCAACAAATTCTCTGATTCTGTGATTTGTGGAATAAACAGGTATTTGTGTGCATGTGCCCACTGGTAAATGTGTGCTCAGACTCACTGCTAGATGGACCTGTGGCATGCAGTTGTGACAGCCTCATCTCTGTTGGACTGCTGGATTTGACCTTCTGCTTTTATCTTCTGCTTTCGTTGAAGACAACAGATTAGACAAAATGGAAGAGTAAACAAGATTTCTCTTTACCAAATAGAAAATTTCTGTATTTGAAAAGAGAAAAGCTGATGTCTATCCTAATAATAGGAAAGAACTTGATGAAGCTTTTTGTTAATAAAGTAAGCCTATTTTATGCATCTGTGACAAATTATAAACCAGGTTTTACAGGTAAGAATTTCATCAGAAGTATTCATATTATGGAAAGGTTTAATAATGGTGGGAGTCATTGTGCTTTGCTGTGACTTCTTATTTACATCCCAAAGTTTGTTTTACATATTTAACAGTAGCTTATGTTAGGAACAAACAAT
Organism: Premnoplex brunnescens; assembly: GCA_035040995.1. Classification (NCBI taxonomy): domain Eukaryota; kingdom Metazoa; phylum Chordata; class Aves; order Passeriformes; family Furnariidae; genus Premnoplex; species Premnoplex brunnescens. Next base: position 25,407 of record JAWWLT010024438.1, read on the forward strand.
TGCCCCTCCCACTGTTTAACCAATAGCAATAACTTTACTATAGACAGGATAGAAATATTTTTCCATTTGCCATATGGGTTCCAAAGCCCTCAGACTGCAAGATTTGGTGGCTCAGCACCAGGTTCCAGACAGCTGAGTTTCTGAAAATCAAATTCTGCTTCAGTATTTAATACTTTAATTTTCAAATCTTTTTTATATGCTCCTTCTGATTTCATTATACTGTACTTTAACCCCAGTGAGCCCGACATGGTCCCTCCCTCAATCAAATAGGGGATATTATCAGAAGAGTAAAAGTCTAAAATACTCTGGTCTGAGATAAAACAGTTTAACAGATAAAGTAAAAGCTGAAGTGCAAGTAAAGTAAAATGGGGAATTAATTAAATGCTTCCCAATGGCAAGCAGTTGCATCACACCTAAAGATTACTTGGGAAGACAAACAACATCATAACTCCAAATATCCCCACTTCATCCTTATTTCCCCAGCTTTATATGCCAAGCATGACACCATACGGTATGGGATAACCCTTGAGTCAGCTGGGTTCAGCTGTCCCACCTGTGTCCCCTCTAAGCTCCTTGCTGGTGTGGTAGGCTGAGTAGCAACAAAGGCCTTGGCTCAACAGGAATGAAAACATCCCTGTGGTAACAACCCTGTCTCCAGAACAAATCCAAAACACAGCCCCATACCAGCCACTATGGAGAAAATTAACTCTATCCCTTCCAAAGCCAGCACATCACTCTAGGTCTTTATTTTTGCCAATTATCAAATGTTTCCTTAGGAGTTTGCCCTGAAACTGAGGTTTTGTTGTAAGAGTAGTGACGAACAACAACGTAAGATCCATATGCACTTTGATTTTAGTTTAAAGTTATTGTCAGGCAAGTTAACATTGTGTTAGGCTGGCAGAAATATCTATTTATTTGCTTAAAAATGTCAAGTAAGTGTTCATACTTACTTGTAACTGATTTTTTGCAAACACTACTCAAATAATCATTAAGAAGAACTGGTGAAATATCTTTAACATTTTCTCTGAGGGGAAGAATGTGAAGGGGGCCATTTCGTGCTCAACTCTTTGTCAGTACTTCTCTACTTTCTTCATCTGAAATCTGCCATAATAGCCTACTCAGACAAATATGTGTTTGGAGCAAAACATCTGCACAAACCTGTTTACAGACTGGTAACTAAATATCTTTTTATGCAGCTAACAGTGTTAATAAAATTAATTGTTTTCCTCAATTATAGTAAAGTGCCTATATTTTAAATTATTAGGAAAGGCAAATCAAACAAACTGATATGTATTCGCAGCTATTTCTAATAGTAAGGCTTTGCTAGCCTGGGAATAGAATCAGAATCCTTGGAAAGCTACTTTCATTTTGCATATGTCTGACAGCACAAACTTTGAAAAGTGAAATTTATTATTTAAAAGCCAAGAAAGCAAACAAAAATATTATTTTTTTCTGCCAATAGATAAATGCTCTGATATCTAGTGAAGTAGAACCCGATGTGAAAAATTAAAGGAAAAAAAATAATATTGTTTTATGTCTATGTCTGGTTTTATCAGATCAGGTGGTGTGCAGCACAATACACTGAATAGCTTAGTGGCTGTTTGGCACAGCAGGAAAAAGAACAAAAGAAAACAAAGATTTTTTTTTAAATATTTTATTCAGAATTACAAAAAATCTGAAATCACTGAGCACAGACTGAATTTTTTTTCCAATTTTAATTTAATCTGAATATAAATGTAGTTATTAGCACATACTTTTCTCCCTCTTGAAAGTATTTATGGAAGAAAATACAAATATACAGATATACTGAAGTATATCAAGATACAGTTTGGACTAGATAGGTGCAATAACAGATTAAAGTGTGGGTACTGTATATGCCCACTGAGTGTAGATTGGATGTGAAAACATCTGAAGATTTGTTCTACAGTGCCTTAAATTATCTTTTGTCAGTTTTCATAGTGTAGATAGACATTTCCTCAGAAAGAATACTTCAGCTAGTACACACCATATTTGTTTGTATAATATCATTGTTTTTCTAATTGAATAATTTTTAGAGTCTTTTTTTTTCTCTCTCTCTCTTTAGTTTGATATTCACATACTGATGGATGTCTGCATCAACCACTGCTTTGGATGACTAATAAGGATCACCCTGGACCTTTCCCACACTTAGGCATGCCCCCAGGTTTTAGTGACTTTGAACAAAACTAAAAGAAATCACTCCCTTTTTTGAATTAGAGGAAATTGTTTAATTTTTTCAAACAGAGAAAGCAAAAACTGAAGAATAAAAACCAAAACCACACAAAAATACAAGTTTATTTGTCTCTCTCCATCTTTGCATGGTGTTCTTGCAGATAATTCTTGCATCCAGGTTTTATTTTAGTAAAATCAATTATTCTTTTCTGAGGCTAAAAAACTCTGTACTCTACCATGGTCCTTCTGTAGAGTTTTCCTTTCTCCTCCTTTGAGGTAGGTCTCTGCCATGCTGTTCTCAGTCTTAATCAGCAAATCAGCATGAATTGTAGGCTCTGAAACTGCACTGTTCCTCCTTCCTGAACTAGACAGTGGGTTTTGTGATTTATTTTTTTTCTCCCAAAGCTAGTTCAGTTTCTCACCATGTCTGCCTGAAGTCTGTATCCTTCATGGCATTTGGCCTCTCTAGTGCTTGTAAGGAACACAACATAGGGATGTTTTTGTGGTTTTTTTTTGTTTTTTTTTTTTTTTTTTTTCAAAAAAGTAAAGGAAACACTGCGGATAAGTAA
>JAWWLT010024439.1:0-28137 GCA_035040995.1 Premnoplex brunnescens
CTCTGTCCCTCTGTCCCTCTGTCCCTCTGTCCCTCTGTCCCTCTGTCCCTCTGTCCCTCTGTCCCTCTGTCCCTCTCCCATGCAGGACAGGAATTATAAACTAATAGGATAAGAAAGCTCGTGGGTCAAGCTAAAGACACTTAGCAGCTACTGTTGCAGGGAAAAGAGACAATTTGAGAAAGACTCATTTATTGCCAATTTAAATAGGAAAGAGTAGTGAGAAACAAAGGCAAACATTAATACAATGCCTGTCCTCTGACATCTCTCAGGCTCATCTTTACTCATTTACTTTTTCTACCCCCACAGAGCAGCCTGGGTCAATGTCATGTTCTGAAAAATTTCCTTTCAGAAGTATTTCCCATTAAGAACTCTGTTTGTTCTGAAGCAAAGTGATATTTCCAACTAAAAGGAAGATTGTTTTTAAATAATAAAGAATTCTTTTTTTTTCCTCTCCATGGCAGACTTGCCTAAAAATGCTCACTATGATGGTTTTCTTCTGCAAATTGTGCTTTCATCTAAATCAAAATGTTTCACCAAAATGTGCCATTTTGAATTAAAAAATAAAATTCAAAAAGTAAACACTCAAATTGAAATTGCATGTTACTGATGCCTAAATATCCTGCAAAAGGCTTTCAAGACAACATTAGTGGAGATAGGATAGATAGATAGATAAAAGTAGTTTTCTTAGAAGCTTCTAAGGTGCACACTAAAAGCATGCACACCTGCGTGAGCTAGATGTTACAACTTGTTATAACTTTCAGTAATTAACATTGTGATATCTACAGCAAACCTGTGGTGCCATTTCCCTTGGTGCCTACCCTCAGAACTCCTCAGAAATGCCCCTTGGATCCTGTCCAAGGGCTCTGAGCTTACTCCCTTGTTTTGACTACAAGCTATATTATTGTCTCAATTGGAGTCCTTGCAGGTGTTCTTCAAAACAATGTATCCTTGGTAAATATGTGTGAAAGTCCTCAGTGACTTCTAAAAACCAGCTAAAATGTGAGGGACTTAGGAAAACTCATTCAACTTATATAACCTTATAAAAATCTACAAAATGCACATTAAAATCCTTAGGCATCATTACTTACACATTTTGTATAAGAAATCAACTTTGCATCTAGGAGCATGTGCTTAATGCCCAAAAAAGAGTGGCCTGCAGGACTTTGTGGCTGACTAGAGTTCTGAGTACGGCAGTACTGTCATACAAGATAGTTCCTTGCGTGCTTTCTTTGCCCCTACTGAGATATGGCATACATTGCAAACCACAGCACACCCTCAATATCTTCTAGTAAACTTTAGACTCTTCCACAGCTTCTGGAGACTTAAAAATGACAGAATCCTGCAGGAAAAGAGGAGAGAGAAATTAAAAAAAAAAGAAAAGCTGAGGTCTTAGAAAGTGAGGGAATAAAATCAATCAAATTCAAGTCCATAGGGTTAACAGTGAGAAAGGGAAATGAAACATTCTGAGAGTTGAAAACAAAGATATGGTAAATTTCAAAATTATACCTTTTTGTACTATTTTTGAAGTATTTTTTTAAAGGAGAAGAAGTTCTGATTTTCTGAAAAAAAAAAAAGATTCCTACTTTTGAATGAGTGCTCATCAGAACAGATCAAAATTCTAGTATTTTTGTGAAATAGACCATTTCTGCTTTAAAACACATTGAAAGGTGTCAACTTCTTTTGAATTGCGACATTTTCTGATTTCATTTTCAGCTTAGTATGTGTCTCTGAGCACTGCTCCTAACAAAAACCTTAAACACAGGTTTCTTATTCTTGATCTCAGTAAATTTGTGATTTATCACTCTGTTGGCATTAGCAATGTCTTTATAACACTGCTATTGAACTTTATATATTGACCCACTGGCTTCAGTGGAATTGCAGTGCTGTGCTGTTTTGGGGTCTAAATCACTGTTTCCCTCAAGGGATAGAGGATGTATTGATTTAACCAACTGAAGAACTGACCTGCACATGCACACAACCTCATAAATTTAGATAAAAATTCAGTGTCTCTTCTGGGAGATGATTTTAGATATACGTCTTCAGTCATTGCTGCACAGGAACACATTTGGATTGCTGTTTAGCATAAGAAACCTGGCAAATTTAAAGAGCTCATAAGCCAATTTTATACTGTTTTAGTAGGTAAGATGAGAAAAGACCAACTTTTCTTGGTGAGGGTGCAGTGGGAATTTGTGAGGTCTGTTAAGACTTTGGCAGAGAGGAGCATTATTTGGTCCACCTAAACTTCTAGCAGTGTGTGCTTGACTGTATGTGGTGACTAAATGGCAAATCAGTAACTCCAGTAAAAAATGCTCTGTCTTTTTCCCTGTCTTGGTAATTAAGGATCAATTTATGTAGCAGAAAAATGATAACTCAGAAGTACTGATGCATGAGAATGAAAATAATTGTAATTTTCATGAGAGTATTGCCAGTTTGCAGGATTTAAATTGCATGCAAACTGTTTTTTACATCTCTAATTTAAGAAGTATTGTCTTTAGGGAGGGTTGACTTGACATTGGCAAACTTCAACAGAATACAAAGACATGAAAATGGGCTTGTGGTTGCCTTGAAAGTGTGTACTGTGATGTTCCTTTTATTCCAAGGAGTGCCAGTGGGATACTAAATGTACTGCTGCATGAGACTAAAGGTTCTAGTTACACAGCAATGGTAAGAGGTGTTGAGGAACAAACAGGCCATGCAAAGAGTTTGATTTAATTAAGAAAATAGCTTATTTTTTGAGATTAAAAAATTGCAAAGGATGATTTTGAAGTTATGCTGTTTCACAAGGTTTTCTTTTTAATTAATAAAATTTGTTCTAGAACAGATGTAAGACATTTGGTTGATTTTATTTTTAAAACTTGATGTTCATTAGACTAAGAGGTCTGTATGCATTTAGAAGAGCTTCATCCTGTATAGGCATAATTTGGGAATCTTATCTCATGTTTTGAGATCATATAGCAATGTGTCTTATGAATATGTATTAGAATACAATATATATTGCTAAGTATTGGGCTTTTTCTGCTGCGTTTTTGCTTAAAGGACCCTGTATATTTTCTTTTCTAAAAATTGTACATAATGCTAGTTATTTCTTCTATATTTGTTAGGATCACTTATTTTTTTCAAAGGAGTCATTGCTTGCTGATAGACGTTGGTGTAATTTTTGGAGCTGACTATTTTTTGTCAATAAAAGTCAAAGCATGATATAATATTAGGAAGAGAGTGTGAATTCTGAAAAAAATGGTGCTATTAACTCACGGACATTATCTGTCCTTTTAACATGGCTAAGCCAAAACTGAGTTGTCTTTCCTGAAGTTGTCTTTGAACAGAGACAGTTTTTTTGCCTTTGTCTTTAGCTTACTGGGAAGGAATATTTATTGTTATTATTTTATATTTACATTTATCGCAACTGTGTGCTTTGGTATGTATCATGTTGTTACTATTTTACACAAATAAGTAAATTACAGGAACTAGTTCAAGAAGAGTGAATGCTTACTGTAAGAGAAACATAACATTGATAGTCTCTCCTAATGTAAAAACTGGAGATGCAAGAATTGCTCTCTGTTCTATGTCACATACTCAGTTTGCTTCTGTTTATTTGAGAAAGACAGGAGACTAGGTAGAAATTGCAACCTAACCCATGTTTTCAAAAGACAGTTTTTGAGAAATGAACATCCATAACATGTTTTAGAGACCATGAGATGATATGGGGTTTATAGGGGTTTCTAGAGAACTTTTTTAAATTAAGATGCATTTCCTGACTGTAATCTTGAGCTTTACGTTGACTGTTTAACCATTTTGTCTCTCTTCTGAGCAAGGAAAGAAATGAATGTAGACATAGCAGATCCATAAAAAAATAGTAATGTATGGCTAGTTGCATTACACATACATTTTCATCTGATTGTTGTTGAGGATGAATGAGTGGGTTATTCATGCCTTGTCTAAGATAAATATCCATTTATGAATTGGCAGAAACAGGAATATTTTTAGGATGACTGTTAAAGTGCATGGTACACCACCAAGGGCTTAAATGACTAAGCTGTCAATAAATATTATTAAATCCTAGGGAATAAAAAGCTTTCAAGAACCTTGTTATAGCTTTATGAAAATTAGATTTTTGTTATCTTTACCTGAACTAGGTTTCACCTTAATCTGTGTGTAATCCTCTGATTTCTTAGTTTTCTCATAGAGAGTCTGAAGTATGAGTAGCCCTTAGGTTAAACATACATTATTACTATAGTCTGAGCTTGGCCCTTGACCCTTACCCCTTCCTCTTGCCCAAGAAAATGAACTGTTTCATTTACCTTCAGATCATGAAGAAAAAGAATGCAAATTTCTAGAGCAAAGCCCCTTGCTTTGTCAGGGCAGCATTCTGTGAACATGCCTATTGTTTTCATTAAGCCAAATAAAAAAGTCAGTGTAATAATACTGTTAATTTCAAAAAATTATTTAAAACATTTAATATGCATGTAAAGAATATGAGGTTGCATTATATTTTTTCATGCTGTAAAATCTTAGTGTAAGTAGAGGTGCCCCTCTGAACTGACAAATTGTTAGAAAAGGCACTTGCTGACTGCATAAAAGATTGTATTTTAAAAAATTAGAATAGAGCTGCAAATAGGAAGTCTGCTAGCTTCTCAGAGAGGAAACCATGCATGTGGCAGGTCTCCATACTGTAAAACAAAACAAAACATTGCACTATGCATTCCATCTTTTGGAAAAATATTTGGGGACTTTTTTGCACTTATATATGCTTTCAAAGTACAATCAAGGAAAATGGTGTCTTGATTTGGCCATAGGTGATAACCCAAAGATTAGTATTTTTCTTTTCCTGCAAGCAAAGGAAAAGAAATTTTCTGTGAACATATGAAATTTCACATCAGGCAAAACTTGAGATTTTCATTACAGATATCTAAATAATCTTTATTCAAATTGGGAATACTTTGTACTTAGTAGGCTATACAATCTTTGTTGTTTCTTTAGGTAATATTCATCATTTCAGAGAACTGAAATAGTTTCAGGGAAAAACCCAAACAAGTACAACTTTTACATTTAGTGGAAGCAGAAACTTCCCAGAACAATTAATATTCTTTTTTTTTTATTTTACATTTGGACTAAAAGATTCTGAAAATCTGGCCAAATAAAATAAATCTTATTAGATGAAAATTTTCCTAAAACAGTCCGCTCAGCAAAACCCTACCAGAACAGTTTGCATGTATCAGAATACTTTTCACAGATCAGAATGGTAATATAAAAATTATACAGCTTTATATAAATTTTGTCATTTCATTGACATAGTCCACCTACATCTACAGATTTGCTACATAACATGGTCATCACATATAACAGTTTTTATGATCTAAATTGTATCATAATATCTTTTTAGAGTTCAAGGTGATGATTTTGTTGAGGGCTACACTTTGTGTAAAAATGTTTGTTTTTCTAAAGTATCCTGCTTATGGGACTGTTCCCAAGAATGGAGAGCTCAAGAAATCCCTATAACGTCTTTGAATAAAATGGATGCTTAAAAAAAATAAGGAGAAATGATGAAGCCTATCAGTCCTGAGTTCCAGATCAGATTCCCTCGCCCTATATCTGAAAGAAAACATTGTTTTTCTGGAGGTGAGAATTCACTGTGTGCTACTTCTTTCCAATTCCATTTGAAATAGCAATACATCCCTTTGATTTGTTATTTTGACATATCTTCAGTTAGGTGTACACTTTTTTAGCTTCTTTGAAAAAAAGTTGTATAACTCAGAGGTTTTCCCAAGCATTATTTTTAAAAAATGACACTAGATTCTTTGAAGCTTTTTGCTGAGTTGTTTAGGACTTGTCTGGATTAATTAGAGAAAAACAAAAAAAGAAGCTGGAAGTATCAGGTAGTCACTTGTTTATTCTTCTTAGGCTGTTTGGGAAACAGAGATGATTTAGTTTCTATTGGAGTCTCTGTATGTACACCATGTTGTACATATTAGGCTGATGCTTAATACAGCATGTTAAAAAGCCAGGCTATCAATTTATCTCAGCTTCTAGATTCAGCAAATTAATTTTAATGCTGGTCATGTACCGTATGGATCTTTAAGAGAAAGTACAATTTAGATATTAAAAAAAAAAAAGAATCAGGCCAGTAATTAGAACCCAACTTTCCTTCCATTGACAGGAGCCAAGTTATTTATTAAGTCAGTGTAGCAAAATAACGTGCTAACATCACACTTGATTGAAGTCTTGACCAACTCTGACAGATGTTTTCAACTCATTGTCAATCTCAAGTATGTTTTAATGAGTTTCAAGTGGCTGAAGCTTCCCTCTGCAGATGCCACTATCACTGAAATCATGAAAAGAATCTTTAGGGCAATGACATAATGGAAAATTCTTTTGAGAACATTATGTGTCAGAAGAAATTGTTGCTCCTTACTAGTAACAAAAGTGTTGTTCCAGAGAATAATTCTCACCTTTTCAATTGATTGAGGTTGTGCAAAATCATCTGGGTTTATGTGAATACTCAAAACTATATAAGAATTTGATTCTTGAAAATAAAGGTGATATTTTGGAAGAGAGGATTATTCAAGGTTTTTTGCTAATTCTTGTTTGTATGTGACTCAGAAAAAAAATTGTGGAGCAATCAATTTTTCTGCTTACACTTCTCTATCGGGGTAGGAGTTGGAAGAATAGAAACATACTAGCATAGAAACAACAATAAATTTTTTATATTGGCTGAGGAGAAATGAAGCTAGACCTTTCAATTGCAATAGTATGATAGAGTCAAACTGGATCAACTGCAAAGCTGCTAATCCTAGCATTGACCTAGTCTGACAGTGGTAATGCACTGCAGAGTGCATAAAATAGCATGACTGAGATATGTAGCAATGAGTCTCTGAAGAAGATGAAGAAACTAGCCATAATGCCTTAAAAACTGAGACTTTTTCTGTATTGCAAGATGGACTTTTTACCTTTTTTTTTTCCCTTGAGTTACCTTTCTTCTTCCCAAGACCCCTTGAGAAAACCCTTATCTCCCTAAATTAATATGCAAGAATGGTCCAGGGCAGGTCTATGTGAAACCCCCCCTTATTGGTCCTTTGTTAACCCTTTTCCCCATTTGCTGTTAACCCTTGATTTTTATTGGTTGTGACCCACATCCCCTAAAGCCCCTTAAATACCACTGACCATGTGAATAAGCTCTCTCTCAGCTTCCCCTCCTGTGGTCTGTGTGTGTCTTTTTCCTGGGACATCTCTGGGACCACGTGGCTGAGGGGGAACAAAGAGGGAGCGCTCCAACACGCTGTCACAGAGATACAAAGGATGATTAAGGTAGCAGTCCATTTGATTCTTCACTCTGATAAAGTTTACTAAGTTCTTTGCTGGGCAACAGGTATAAAATGAGTTTGGTCAAACCAAGTTTTGGTAGATTACCATGCGTAAAGTAGAACCACCTAAAAATTGGGGAAGTGATTGATTGAACCTTTTTATTACAATGTTCTCTTAATTTTCCATCTGCCCAAATGAATATATTTGTCTGTTCTTCCAAGATATTTCTTTTTTCTATGCGCAACATTTGCAGTGTTAGAAGGCCAGTATGTAGTAGGATATATCTTGATTTTTAGATGTATTTAGAATTGAATAAAGTTGCAAGAAACCAGTTAGTATGGAGAATGGATAAGGTTTGTTCATCCTACTTAAAATATTAGACAAGAGCATGTTTGTCCCTGAGGAGATGATAAATTTTGAACACAAACCATTATTCTCTTTATTGGTCAGTTGGATGTGAGCAGCATTATGCCATGTAAGTTATTTTTTAACAGCAGACTGAAACACCATTAAATTCCCCACTGAAGGGAAGTCTCAGTATTTTAAGCTTAATCATGCTAAAAATCACCCTGAATCTGTCCTGGAAATTTGTCATTTAGAGGTCTATTACTTTATGTATCAATTGCAGTAATACTTAAGTTCATGTATATGTAGTTTTGAAACTAAAATTTTGTGGTTCAAACACAGCTCTGTAGGGGCAGTTTATTTTTTATTTTTTGTGTAGTTTTGTTGTTTTCACATTTTCTCTGTCACCTTAGCAATCCACGTGGAGGATGAAAAACTTTTCCTAATAGACAGAAGAAAATGGTTTGGAAATATGAAGCTGTAGGATCTTTGTTAACATAGTGTTTGTTGACATATTTGTCACTGTATTCTTTGCAGAAGTAGCATATCAAATGGAGTTCAGTATTGCCTAATGTATGAACTTCCGTTTTAGGTAATGTTTGCTGGAATTGAGCATGTTCCAAATCGTCCTTTAAAAATGTAAATGACCTAGTAATTGTGCTAGCTGAAAGTTTTGCCTGCTTTAATGATGGTATAATGCAAGAAAGAGGGAATTAGTTGTGAAGATAAGCCGGCCAAAGCATTTTATGGTTTTAGGCATTGTTGTTTTAACACATCATGCAATCCTTTATCTCTGGTTTGCCAAATAGTTCCCAAACAAAATATTTTTTCAGAATCTTTTTGCTGATACTATAACCACACAAGAGCACTTTTTGCAAGCTGTTTGAGTAAATGTCTGGGGTGTACATAAAGTGATAGTATACAGACTTGATAAGAAACCAAACCATACAGAAGAAACTTGGAATTGGGTTCTGGTATATCAAGGATATCAAAGAGGACTCAAATTTATCAAAGGATTTATTGTCGTTTCTTAAATAATTAAAGTGTAAGTATAGAAGAACGTATTTTCAGAAATTACTGTATTTATTAGTGGGTTATTTAATATATAGATTTGATATCATAATGTCACTGTCAAAACCGTTGCTCACACCAAGCTCTTCATGGGTTTGGCCATTTGACTGTTGCTTATGTCAAGCTTGTTGAAACTCCATAACTCATTTTTGGACTTTTCTTCTTCCAGCTTTACTGTTATAGTCTGATGCACACCCTGTGCATGACTGAGGAACATGAGAATGAGCAATATATAACCAGAGGTACTACATAAATCTGTGAGACTTCCTTGCAGCTAGTTACAATGGAAAAAATAAATGAGTGCTGAAATGGTTGCAGCAGGTTTGGAGGTAATATGACAATCAGGGAAGAATTGTGTTGTTTGGAGAAATTTGATGGTTGCAAATGCTGATAATCTACTGTAGAGTAATTAGTATCACTATTCTTATGTAATCACGACCTATCAAAATCAAGTACACAATTTATTATTTATTTTAATTTCAGTCCAAAGAAGAAAGGACAAATTTCCAATATTTTGAATCTGTTTCACTGCTCTGTTCACCCATTCAAATTTTGTTGAAGTTTCTGGAAAGCTGTGGTGGTTTAGTTTTCTTGGTTTTGGTCTAGGCCTTCCCTGGTAACAGGGTTATAACTAAGGAAGTATTCCACACCATTCCTTTATGTAGTCAGGTGTATATAAGACAAGGAGGGGAGGTTCTTCTCTCCCTTCCTTTTGGGTGCTTGGAGGACAGCAGGTTTCAGTGTGTTGGCCTCTCTCTTATCTATGTGAGCTGAGGCCTGTCTGAGAGCTGTTGTCTGAAGGCACGTGGAGGTGGAGGAACTGTTTTCTTGAGGGAAGCTGGTGTGAGTTTATTGAGTTACTTACTTTATTGAACTATTCCCTGGGTTTTTGAGTGTATATATCTGTTTTGTTTTGTTTTTACCTGATTTTTGTCCCTTTTCTCCTTCCCCCCTTTTCCCTTTTGTGGTTGTTTGGGATTCTTGTTCTGTATATTCATAGTGTTTAATTGTATATAACTGTAATATATGTGAATATATATATATATTGCTACAATTTTCTTTTGGTACCTTTTTTTTTTTTTTTTCTCTCTCGAGGTGGGGGAATCTGTATGGCTGGGTTTGGCAGGAAGCCAACCCAAAACTCCATAAAAGCTTGCATTAAAAAATAAGCTAATTTAACTTGCCTTTTTAAAATCTCAATTCAACAACAGGATATTCTGATTCAGTTATTGGGAAAATAGATCTCCAAAATCCACCATTAGAAATTTGGGTTCATATTCTCATTAGAATAAAGCACACTCTGTGTTTCAACTTATAAAAAGGAAAACCAGGCATTTGCTTGAGAAGACCTTTGAAACACATGTGCTGATTAGTACTGTTTGTGTCATCAGCTGTAACTACTTAATGTAGAGGGTGCTTTGTGTTCTTCTCCTATCCATTAGTAATTGGCAAGTATATTTTCTGCCTACAATCAATTGCTTTTGTATTCTGAGTAACATTTTTAAGTAAGAATATATATTACAGCAGCTGGAGAAACTATGGATTTTAAGTAGAAAATGCCCTTTCCAAATACCACTCTAGGTGACTGAAATACAAAGAAAATCTGTGAGATCACTAACATGGCCAATAAAACTGTCACTCGGCAAACAAAGGAATGAACACAAGTAAATGTGATTCTTAATTTAGCTTCCATGTAAACCATGGCGCACAGAGAAGGGAGGGATCAAATGGAGGCATCACATGCAAAGACAAATCTGTTGAGCTAGTAAGTGAAAAAACCCCAACTGTACATTGCATTAGACAGCATCAGATGATATGTTTTGTTTTAGGAAAGAAATTGGAATTGCAAATATAACTTTCACTATCCTGAAGACTAACAAGTGGTTAACAGTGCTCTTGCAGGCCATAGATAAGTGTGTGTGTTTTAGTTTCACAGCAGTTGTGCATTCAGTCTATTCACCATCGTCTGTCTGAGCAGCATAATCTGTATTTCCAGTGGTCCTTGTCAAGAATTTATTCTTTTAGGTATTATTGAAAATGCAGATTGGAGAAGAATGGGAGCAAGGGTCTTGGGGGGTCCTGTGTTCAGCTGAGACCCTGTTCAGTTCAGTAGAGGTCAAGAGAAGAGCCAAGACCTTCTTCTGGTTACTTTTTTTTTAATTAGAAGTGCTATCTGGTCATAATGTATCTGCGTTGTCTTCCTGAAAAATTACATAGAATTTTGTTTTGTTTTGTTTTTCTGGGTTTTTTTTATTTGTTTGTGGGTTTTTTGTGGTTTTTTTGTGTTGTGTTTTTTTTTTTTTCTTTAGAAATTCTGCCCTGTGAAAGTTCTGGAAAAAGGAGTGGTAGTAAAAATTTCGGTCTTTATTTTCTTCTGATATGACAGGTTTTCAATCATCTTTTCATGCTGGAGGAATGTGACAGGATTCAAATCTCGCTGGATTACTTATTGGGCCAAAATCAACCACCTTGTGTGTGTGTATGTTGGGGGAGAGGTCAAGTCAGAACTCACATGGCCTGCAGCCTCATGGCAGCATCAAAGTCACATGGCTGGGCTGGGGTCTGTATGGAGTAGCTGCCAATCAAAAAGGCCTACCTGGTAGCCCACTCACACCATGTCCTCTGGACCCTCTGATTGGATGCACCACCCCTCCCTCTGGCCTGGAGGGCACTGAGTGGTCACTGAGCCGGACATCCTGTTAGGAGCACAGAAGTAGGTGGGCACAGAGTCTCTCTTTCTCTTCTCTGGCTGTCACTGTATGAAGGATGCTCTGTGGTAACTATTTTCCATTCTTCTAATTTCTTTCTTTTCTCCTCCTCTCTTCACTCTCTCTTTACTCCTGTATCTTCGCTTAATCCGTCATCCTTTCTTTCTTTACTATTTCCTTAATCTTTTGTGGGTAACTTGAAACTGATGGGCTGTATTTTACTACGCTGGTGTGTGTGTTGGGTACCTTAGTAAAATGCTTCTGCCTTGCTTTTGTGTTACAGCTGTGACACATTTCGCTAAAATGCCTATTTTCTCATTAAATTAAAAGAAGTCTTTTGGGAAAATGTATCAGCATTTTCTTTTTATGCAACCTCGAGATATTAAAGAGATAAAAGGCTTTTCAGAAGTTCGATGGGTGAACTCTTGTAGTCTTAAATATAAATAAAATGCCTGGGCAGTGCATGGCTTGCCCGAGGGCTTTACAAGGAAAAAGTTACTTCTTAAAGTGATGGGGCAGTAGTGATCTGAACTCATCCAGTGACAGTCCTTAAAAATTCCAAAACTCTCAGAGGAAATTGTTCATGATAGGAAAGAAGGCTTGAAAATAGTCAGAGATAAGAGTTCTTGAGAATTAAGAAGCTCAACATTGAGATTTTGAGTGGAGGCTTTTATTTGGCTGGAAGTTGGCTTACCAAGAACAGTGAAGTGATAGTTTAGCACTGCGCCATCTCTACAATCTGATTGCTACATTGTAACATACTTGAAGCACGTCTTATCTTGCATTTCATTCCCAACTGGTGTACATCCTGTAGCTGAAGTTGAACCCCTTTTCATATTTGTTATGTTCTTTCCTTCTTTCCAGGAGTTACAGTACCCAGGCCCTTTTCCCACTACCACTGTCATTAAACTTTACATCTTAGTCCCTGAATGCAGCACATCTCTAAGCATGCCCTGCACTCATTTAGACAGAATTAATGCAATCAGTTAAGTATTATTATAGCACTGCTAACCAATGTACCACAGGAGTAAGTATTTCATAATATGCTTCAGAAAAACAAAAGCTCACCCATGACTGTCATATTTTATCTGAAAGAAACACTTTGGGAAAATTTCTAAGATTTAAACTTGAAGCATATCTATATGGCTCCTTCAGTATTCATAGTGAATGATGGCCATTGACTATGTAGTTATGTACCAATTGCGACAGCTGAGTGGAGAGGCTCCCCCTTTTGCCCCTCTGCTCACGGCCCCCTGGATGCCCCATAGAGACATACACAGAGACCACAGGAGGGGAAGCAGAGAGAGAGTTTATTAATGTAACTGGGGTGTATATATAAGTTTTAGGGGAATCCAAATTACTACCAATAGAAATCAAGGGAAAAATGACCAATGGGAAAGGGTTAACTATGGGCCAATAGGGAAACTTAAACAGACACCTTCAAGGACGAATTCCTTGGTGCTTAGCTACATAGATAAGGGGTGCTCCGAGGGGTTTTGAGAAGAAGGATGACTAAGTAAAAAAGACAAGGAATCCATTTTACAACATAGTAAAAGCTTCAGTTTTTAAGCATTTTGGCTAGTTTCTTCTTTTTCTTCAGAGACCCATCTCTGACATGATTTTTCCATTTCTTATACTGCACGTTCTCTGCCACACGTATCTATATGGCTCATTCAGTATTCATAGTGAATGATGGCCATTGATTATGTAGTTATGTACCAATTGTGCTTTTAATAACAGTTAGTGGAGTAAAATACATAGATGAACTTCTGATCAAAGTCCTAATATTAATGTTACTGTGGCTTTAACTGTGCAACCCTAATACTGCATTAAAAGTTTATGGCAATTTTCTTTGCCTTTTCCCCCTTAGGGCAGCAGCACTGTACATTTCAGAGTCAGAAGTCAGAGTCCGAGTCCCCACAGTAAGTATAATGAACCTTTGAAATAGACAGATTGTCGTTTTTGACAACTTTTTTAACTGTTTATACAGCCCAGTCAACATATATAGGGGAACCCAAGATGGCTGAACCCTTACTCTTCTAAGTAAATACCATCTCATGAGAATGAGGGCAGCTCTATTTACCAATTTATAAATATTCAATGCCCAGGGAACTCATAAACTCTAACAGATTATTTACACCCAACAGTAAAAACTTTAGTACAGACCCTTCTGTTACAGTAAGCAAGCATTCTGCAACAGATTTTACTATCATTCTTAGGAACATCTCAAAGCCATTAAAACAATCCACTCCAAAAGCAGTGATTTGAAAGAGTTCAAACAAAGCTACGCTCATTCTGGAATTTTGCATATTCTCTTTACCAACACTTTATAAGATCTTAAAGAAGGTCCCTAGAACCCTATTAAACAGAGCTCAACAGATTTGATCCATTAAATATTGCATGGGACTTCTTTTGCAGACATAAAGGCTAAAAATGAAGGGACTTGCATGTAGCTCACAGAGCTCCCTGCAGACTGATTCCTGCAGTCACCCATGAGCCTTTATAGGAAAGTACTCTAAATAAGGACCTAAAAGCATGGTTAGGTATCTAACATGAAATATCTGCTTCAAAAAATACCATCCCTCTAAGAGTTTGATTTGGAAACCTCAGAGAAATTTGCTTTAAATCTGTGTCTTGGTTCCAGCCAGGACAGGGTTAATTTCTGTGATAGTCAGAAGGGGACATGGCCAGAACCTGGAGGTTATTCTATAGCACCTCATATCATTCCAAGGTGGAGGGAGTGGTCAGCTCTTGTCATTTTCCTCAGGATGAGCAATAACTTGTGAATCGTTCATCTCTTTTCTTGTATCCACTGTCACTAGTATTGTTGCTGTTACTGTGCATTCCTGTTTCCAGTACATTGTTTTTATCTCAACCCATGATCTTTACCTTTTGTGCCTCCAATTTTCCTCTCCATCCTGCTGGAAGAGGAGGGGGAGGGGAGAGTGATTGGGCAGCACACTGTTTTGAGTGTTTCAGTGGGAAGACTAAATTGGGGAATACCATTCCTAAAGCACAACAATCAGTCCTTAAAAAATACACTTACCCTCTTTTTCAGTGGGAAAGAGGTCACTGAGAAGGATTGTTATTAATCATTCTCTCCCATGAGACACTGCCAACATGACTAATACTATTCATTTGCTCATGAATGTCATACTCATTAGAGAAATTCTAGATTTTTATTCTTTGATATAGCTAGGAAAAAGATTACTCTGCCTATCAGTGCCATTACAGATCAGTGCCGTTACAGAGAATCTGTCAGGTTTGGTATGTTTTTCTTCCCTGTTAAATCAGAGCCACTAGCTTCAAGTTGGACAATCATGATTTGGCAATGTAATATCAGCAAAACCCACTTCTACACAGGTTTGGTAGAGCTCCTGCAACTGTGAACTCAAATTGTTGAGTTTGTGCACTCCAACAACTAGCTTGATTTCTGTAAGCTGTACTGCCATTTTTTTTCCCCAGCTTACCCAATATTCTTCTTGTGTACAACCATCCCTGCCTGCCATCTGTTTGTGTAAATGAGATTTTGCCGCAAACAACTCCCTAGTGCTGCAGACTGTATGTTCAGACCTGATCTTCCAGTCTCATCAACAAGGACATCTTCCGATGCTGTGCTTTGGGTTATCAATTAATCATTTCAAAGGCAGCTGAATCACACAGTACAAAAACCTGGTAAAGGTTTCCAAAAAGTACACTGTGTTTTAAATAATAAAAGGGAAAGATACAACTAAGTAAAGACATAAAATGCCTCCACAAACCTCTTATTTAAAATATGCTATGAAAGCCTGCAAGGTTTAGGAAGCATTACATATGATAGGAGGCTATCATATGTATTTTTCATTTCAGTCTAATGAATAGTGCTAAAAGGAGACTGAGACACTGAGCCTGTGTACTTCACAAGGAATAAAAAAAGGTGTTTTTAAACAAATGTTATTTGCTACAGCAGATAACATATCCCAGTTCAGTAACATTAAATACTGTCTGGCAGTCATATTCTTGGTTGATACAGAGAGAAATAAGTGGGAGGAAAAATCTCTCTGAAAACTTGTGCTATGTTGTTAGCAAATGTTTTAATTTATTATTCAGAAAAACACCCTTCTTTTCCATTTTTTGAACATTATCTTAACAGGTAAACCCCGTCTCAAAATTTAAGTGACTGCCATTCATAGAACATTTTTTCATACACTAAATTTGGCAAGGAAGGAATAAGCTGCATCCTAGTTTCAGCTGGGTTATACATCTGTTCTTTTTTGGGTTAAAACCAATTTTTCTCTGTATCATTGTATTCACTGTAAGTTCACTTTAAGTAAGTTGTAACTCTGACTTGTAATATCTTTTGAGCTGAGTTCATTTTTCCTGCTGGTTTACCTTTAAATCAGCACACATAGTCATTTAGCTTGAATTAGATACTCCACCAATGGAGACAAATGAATTCTTTAAAGCCATATTATTTTGTATTTAGAAATACCTCAGTATTCTTATACATGCATCTGTAATTCTGGGAAGTAGAGAATCAGAAGTGGGATGGGAAGCTGAATGCCATATTGATCTTTACAGAAAGGGAGATATCTGCTGGCCTAGCCCTGCAATTGGAACTGGTATAGTGCCAGTATTCTGAATCTTTTAATATTTTATCAAAGAATTGATGTACTTATTTAATTTTCCTCACCTCTTAAATCTACGTGTTATTTCTATTGAACATTTTGCATGAGGCGATAAGAGAATTTCTCAATTTGATGTGACTTAATGGAGTTACTTGAAGGGGATTGTAATAAAGGCATTGAATATACTTCCCCAAAAGTATAAGAACAGTACTTACCTGTTGTAGAGTTTAATTGAATGCTTAATCCATTCTTTAGAAAGCATTCTGTTCTCTCCAGAGAATTACTGGTTGAAGTTCTGAAAAGTGTTGTTTTTTGTTTTTTTTTTTCTTCTCTGATCTTGGAGAATTACTCTGGTTGTTCAGATGGGAACAGCTGTTCTCATCCTTTCAAAATCTGAACCACATTCCTTGTTTCCTGGGAGGAAGAAGCAAAAAAGATTCTGATTGCTTCATGGTATTGACCACTTGGGAGTCTTCTTGTGAGTGTAGTATTTTCTCTATTTAGGAAGGGAGTGCTGAAAGATGTACTTAATAGCTTTGACAGCACACTCTTGGCATACAAAAATGCAAAAACAAGAATCTAAAGGCTGGGCCTGGGGAAAATATTTTTTTATAAAGCTGACACTTTATTACCTCCAGATTGTCAGTGTTCTCAAAGCATGCCTGTTCAAATTCACTTAGCAGGATGGCATGTGGGAAGAATTTAGGCTGTTCTCAGAAATTTGTGAATCAGTTTTTGCTGCATTCTCTGACTTTGGAGTAACTGAGAATTCCTGCTTTGTGCTACTATGTGTAATTGTGTTTTGGAGTGAGCAAATTAATTGTGTTTATTTTTGTTTGTTGTTTTTTCTTTTTTTTCTGTCCGTAATTTTAGAAAAGACACAGTAACAGTTCTTTTCCTTCCGCTGTTCTTACTGAACCAGTATAGAGTGTGAAGCTCAAAATACAAAAAAGACCAGAATCTGAGGTTTGAAAATTTATTTGGTAAGATCTAAAGAAAATTGTTGTACATGCATGGAGAGAACTGACATTAATTTGATATAACTTGGACTATTTGAGTCCCAGATAATCTACCTCTGTCTCATTTGTTAGATAAGTGAACTAAAAAGTGATTTGAAGGTGACTCTTAGCAATACACTACAACTGGGGAAAGTATTGTATATCTGACAACATAGTGAATGATAACAAGGAGTTTTCAGTAATATGTAAAACATGGACTGCTCTAGAAGTTTTTTCACTTGAGAATATTGTGTTCTCCAGCACTTTTAGTCAAATTTCCAATACTTACAGGATGGTTGTCACAACATTTAGTAATGTGAAACTGGAATTTGAGTGGGGTGATTAGTCTGTGTTTAGCTGTTTGCATGTTTTTTGATGAAGACTTGAGCACTGTCCTAAGACTGCTAGATGTGTAAGTGAAGAAGTGAGAGGCGGGATAGAAGAAAATGGAACCGCAGAGATGAGTGTGCCAGATCCTTATGGAAAAGGTGTAATAACCAATTAAATAAAGGCATAAGGGTTATGCCAACCTTTATGAACTATTATCAGCTAGGTAGATACTTCTAGACAATAGGTATTTTTAAAGACATTTAGGTACATTTTATTTAAAATAAATTCATCCTACATGATAGACTTTCAGTCTTGTTTGCTGGTTTATCTCAAAGTGGTGATAGAAATAATATTACACAATGGTTGTTTCGCCAGAGCTGTATCAATGGTATTCCGCCTGCTCACACCATCCATTTTTGACAAGCCTCTGTGATTGGAAAGTATAGTTGGTTGAGGTCCAATACCCTGCTAGAGATGTTATGTAACTGTAAAGTCATTTCTAACCACTGCTGTTGAATGTTCACTCCCTGCAGGAGGGAATGTCTGCCTAGAAGTACAGATGATAATGACAGAATAATAATAATGACAGAACTTTTCCTCAGTGCAGGGATATGAGATGGAGGTAACTATATAATCCCAAAATGCTGACCATTGTACCTGCTTAGATAAAAAGTTTCCATGTAGCCCTTCTCTTATGTATTATCAGTGTAATTTTTCAGATGATACTGTATAAAAACTGTTTTAAATTTTGAATAATGAGAGAGTTGTTATATAGTTATATAGTTCTTCTATTAAGATTGTTATAGAGTAATAATAAGTTTAAAATTATGGTTGAAAACCTCCTGGCCTTTCTGGAGGGTAATGCTTGCATCTGCATAAAGCAGATTTTTAAATGCCATTGAAATATATTGATGGTATTTTAGACTCTTCTTAGAGAGGTATAAATAGTAGATGAGAGCTGCGAATAAGATCTCTGCTGTAGTCCAGTATCCTGAGAAGCTCTTCCTTTGCTATTGTTGCCACATGTCCACAGTGGGAAATCCTGCCTCAGTTTCCATGAAACTCACATCTGAATTGCCCACAGATGAGTTTGGCGTGCCTTTGGGGTCTGACTGCAGTTGCAGAGTGGGTTTTTTATGTGATTTTGTAGTGTAAGTGCTCAGGAGTTTTGGAGCAAAACTTCCTCTGAAATTTAGCTTAGTAAACAAAGGAATCCAGCCCCCTTTTATCTATTATTTAGAAATATGAAGGATAGTTGTGACATTATAAATCTGGCTAATAACTCTTTAAGTGACATGTCCCATAATTTTAATTTGTTTGCATGTTGCTGTATGAAATTTAAAATGAAATCAAGAGCAACAATTATGCCAGGTAATTATTTAAATGAGATATTTTTAATTCCTTTAAAATGTTATATTTTGATAATATGTGGCTGTAAACAATAAATTCTTGCTACAACTAGTTCTGTCAGGATTTGTAAATGTTTTATTATAAATTTTTTTACTCTGAGTCTGTAAATGATAATGGCTCCTGACCACAGATGTGTGTCCTCCTAGTGAAATATATCTTGTCTGTCATGCAGGTTTTGGTTGAGATCAGCGTCCAGCTCTCCACTTCCTTTTCCACCGCTTTGCAATTCTTTTGCTGAATATTGTGAAGAGGATGAGACAAAGTGTTTCTGCTTTCAGGATTTAAGGCCTGCTATTTTCTTGCAAGAACATCCTAATTTAAGAAGCAATTTTAGTAAAGAAGAAGCCATGAATGCATGTAAGAAGAGTAAAATATAAAAAGTTTTTATGGTGAATACAAATGTTTAGGAGGGAAACCAGAAAGGTAAGTGTGATATCATGCACTGCTAAAAGCAGTGTATTAGAGTTACACTTTCAGTTTGGGCTAATGAAGACAAATATTGTCAATGAATTTTTTGATGATCGCTTTTACAGAAAAGCACTAAGTAATTTAAATGTGGTGTAAAATACCCATAATATAACATAGCTTTTACTCTTCCAATTCCCACCTCTGTCTGATGGGGGGAATGGTTAAACCATGACACTGTTATTGTAATATGGAGTATGTGATCCGTAAGTATCAAGGACACACTGTAAGGCCTAAGTGATTTATCACATTAAGGAACTGAAGGCATCATCTTAATAAGCATGACAGCTGTGTTGGGCTTAGAACCGGGAATGAAGGACTTATTTTAACTCCCCAGTTCTCCAAGACTGCAGTCATGAGAGGTTTTAAGATGCCTTGGCTGATGGATGGTTACTCTGCTGTCATGTTTAAGGGGCTGTAATGTTCTCTTTGAGACAAAATGGAGATAACTCTTTATCATCAAGGATGTAGATGATAATGTTGATATGTTTGCCCTCAGTTTTTCAGGCATTATCACTTGACCACCACTCTCCCAACCCAGCTCTTTTCATCCGATATTATTTCTGATCAGGATATGTTTCTAGTTCCGTTCCAGTTTCTTTTTAGTCTTCATGATGGGTGCAAGTTGATTATGTCAGGTACAGTGTTTCTGTGCTACTCTTGCTTGTGTGAGATAGGTGTACCTATGCTCACTTAGATAAACACCTTTCAGTGAGATGTGTGCAAAGTGGAGCTGTACAAAGTGAAGCCATACAAAGCCTGGCAATGTCGAAGGGCAGCTGAATGTAGCTGCAGTAGTTTGATATGACA
Source organism: Premnoplex brunnescens (assembly GCA_035040995.1). Lineage (NCBI taxonomy): Eukaryota > Metazoa > Chordata > Aves > Passeriformes > Furnariidae > Premnoplex > Premnoplex brunnescens. The sequence goes on from JAWWLT010024439.1 coordinate 20,044, forward strand.
TATATCTTTACAGGTTTCACATCACCTGAGGTTTGCCAAACTGCCACCTGTCCCAGTGCAACACAACCTGCAACTACTGAATTGTTTTGTACACAGGTGACATTCATGGTGGAACATCCATCAGTTAAGACAGTAGTGAAAGTGTGCTTTTATAGGTGTCCCTAATTAAAGAGGAATGGTCTGTAGTTTTTTCCTAGTCTTACTTAAATAAGGTGTTCTTCCAGATAGTTCCAGATCTACTAGTAGGGCAAATAAAATTATGTGTTAAACTTTATGCAGGGTTAAAGCTGACAGCAAATGAAAAGAGTTGATTCATAAGCTTGATAAAGCTTGCAGTGTTTTATTTTTGGAGACACCCAATCACAGAACTTTTCCATAGTACCATCTGTGATGTATGTTGAAGTACTGACAAGAAGTACTGACAAACTTATTTTCAAGGAATACAGTTAGTCAAATAAAGGCAAGAATTTGGGTGGCAGTCTAGTCTTGAGATGTGTGAAGAATCTTGGCTGTTTGTGCTTAACCACTTTGAGTCCAGAAGTATATATGTTGCACTTTTTGGGCTTTGGATACTCATTGAATTACTATCTCTAGCATGCATATGCCCTTATTAATGTATATAATGTGAAGGAACATGAAAATAAGTTTCTGAAAGCACAGTGCATGCAAAATTACAGATGGAGCAAAAAGCTTTTATGTTGATGCTAAGCTTAGTTTTTCGTCTTTTGTTATGCCATTGTTGCTGAGCACTTACATCCTAGTTTAGTTCTAAACTCATTTGGATCCAAATGAGCTGAGGGGGATTGTCACAGCATGTTGGTGATTTGCTCTCCATGCTCCAAGGTGGAGGCAAAAGGGATGGAATGGAAAAAGATAATTTTGTATTTCTTTACACTGAAAAAGTCTTTCCTTGTTTATGGAACCAGTGGACACTTTCATCTAGGGACTGCTTCCCAAGAAACTTCCATGGAGTTCAGAAATGTCCACCACAGGAGGGAGTGGTGACAGAACCATTGGATAGAGTTTTGAGAAGTCCACTTGTCTCAAATCTCTAAAGTTTGTAGCAGATGAACCCAGAGAGTACTGAATAGGCTATTAAATATTGGAGATAAAAATGAAATATTTACATGTAAGATATGAATAAAGATGTATAAATATAGTAGGTTTACAAAACAAATTAATATAGAATAATTAATTTTGGAAAATACATCCAAGATTGAGTCTAACTTCTGACTAAACACAACCATGCCAACAAAACCACTAGGTGCTATGTTGAGTTATTTCTTGAACACTAGGGATGATGACTCTGCCACCTCCCTAGGCAGCCTTTTCAGGTGCTTAATCATCCTTTCAGTGAAGAAATTCTTTCTGATGGCTAGCCTGAACCTCTCCTGGCACAGCTTGAGACCTCTTCTCATACTGTCACTAGTTGCCTGGGAGAAGAGACTGACCCCCACGTTCCCACAACTTCCTTTTAGGGAAGCAATAAGGTCTCCCCTGAGCCACTTCTCTAGGCTAAACAACACCAGCTTCCTCAGCTGCTCCTCATGTGACTAAAAAGAGAGGAAAAATACTATTAAAATCCTGTAGAGAACTCAACAGAAAAAAATGGGTATTTGAGGATTTTTTCAGGAGCAGTGTGTGCTAAACATTAAGGCAAGATTCATTCCTTTCTACAACAGAGAATAATTGCAGAGCTCATAGATAGAGAGAGGGCATAGAGTTCTTTCTTTATCACAGTTGATCTCGGTTTAAGTAAATATGGCAATACAATTTTAAGACTGCACCATTTTGGGTGCAAGTAAGAGTCTTTAAAAAAAAAAAAAAGCAGACTAGAGAGCTTTCTGATCTTACTCTGGGAGAGTGTATGGTACTGGTGTTTCAAGGCCTGTCACAGTTTACACTGAGAAGTAAAGACCTGAGCAAGGATACAGTCTGACTTGAAACTTAAAATATAAATTAGATTTTTTTTCCTTTTAAACACATCAAGAACAGCAAGGCATCATAAAGGATAGAAAAGATTAAATAGTTGAGAAATTGAATCTAGTGGAAGAGCATGAAAAATTCAGTTTTCCTTCAATGCAGAAAGTGGGAACACACTGAAGTACAGATTGTTAAACTGTCACGCAAATGATCCAAAAGACCAGTAGGTGGAAAGAGAAGAAAAATATCAATATTAAAGTTATTTAAGATTTGTTCTTCCCTGACCAGTGATATGCAAGGAAGAAAACTGAAGAAGAGTATTATGAGAGGAAGAAGATATTTCATTTCCCATGATGACGAAGAAGTAGGCAAGAAGGACACATTCTGATGTAAACAGAAAGGAGTAGGTAAGGTAGAAAGTGAGAGGGGGAAGAAATCATGTTGAGGGGGGAATGGGAGGTGAAGGGAGAGTCCTTGAGTGTCACTTGGGAGCCTGGTTTGTGGGACACTGCAGTGCAATTGCTTGGCTTTTAAAGGGAGCCATAAGGGTTTTATTAGGAACAGGCAATAGCTCTAAGTGGCATGAAGGTAGCCTTATGCCTTCTGAAGAAAGCAGAAAAGGCTAAGATGTACGGCAACTGGACATGTTCAGTTTTTGGACAGTGGGATATGAAACCAGACTAACCCAGTAGTAACCCCAGGGACTGAGCAGAGTTCTGTGACAACCTGTTGTGGGTTTAATTTAACTGTTATTGTAATTCAGAAAAAGAAATCCTGTGGAGTTTTGACAGAGTGTAGTTATGCATAGCTTTTATTGGTAACTCTTGCTGATACAAAAGAATCAAGACAGAAGCAATTTAAAACCCTATAACTGCAGAAAGCTTGTCTCATAGGCTCTTTCTATCCTGGAATTAAAACATAAGCAAATGGTTTATTTTGTTAAAGCTATTGCCTTGCAAAATGATAAAGCAGAAAAAACTGATGTTTATCTGTATCTGAAAAGTTATGTGTATGTTTGCAAACAAAAGTGCCCTTTAGGGGATCAAATATGTAACTGTAAACTTATGTGTAAGTGAGAAAATTCCATAAGCATTTATGTAAACTGGTAAATATTAAGTGCATGTATATTTGTTCTATATACAAACACCACAAAGTGATAGTAGGATATTAGTACACACAGATTTCTAGCAAGAAATTTTGAGAAAAAAATGATCATTTCATAAGAGGTGACATAATTTTGTACAAGTTTTATTAAGAATTATGTGCTGCATAGAAACACAAAAAATAAAAGAGTAATTAATATAGTTACAGTATCTGTCCACTTGTTTAGAAATAAGAGGAAAATAAATTCTTAGTTACATCATAAAGTATTATGTGGATGCTTGTGAAAGGATAAGATAAATAAGGTAGAAGACATGTGTCCCTGTTTCTTTATTTTACAAGACACTGAAAGAAATTTGAAATGTTGCATTGACAGATTTATTTGCTATGATAATTCATGGGTGAGGCCTCCTGTCTTGAAAGAGCATAAGGATTCTCATAATAGCCAAAAAGGAGAGAGCTTGACAAACTGTTTATGATATAGGTCTATGTTATGAATGAATTCTGACAGAAGAATTTTGGCAGTGTACCATCAGATAAACTAGAAAGGACTGTGGATGGATATATACACCTGGATCACTTGGGAATTATTGTTGACAAGCTATTTGCAAATACTATTATGAGAGTCCTGGACCTGCTGTTTAAAATACACAAAGCAGTTATTTTACTTGATGCAGACTACACAATTTTTTGGATAAAGAACAATATATATAGAGCATATTAGGCAGGCACAAGCTTTATAAATACTTTTGACAATACTGAGGATGTGAACATGTACTATCAGACATTTCTTTATGTATGAAATGTGTTTGAATGCCTTTAAGAAGCCTACAAGAAGTGAATAATAATAGCAGCTCTGGAGCTGAATAGCAATAACCCATTGATTTGTGGTTCTGTTTATTGGAATGTTTTAAGAGCGCTTCTCTATGTTGTATTGCATTACTCAAATCTGGAAAGTAACATCACTTCTCTGTTCAGTAACATGGATTGTCTTTATGTGTTTGTAAAGATGGAAGCTTACCTGCTCCTAGTTTTCTTTCATATTTATAGTTTTGTTTGATACTTTTACTATTTCAGTACATCTTTCGTAACTGAGATTTTTTTGTTCCTCTTACCTTGTCTTTCATGATGTTATTATTCATGATTTCTGCCACTGAATTCTAACATGTTTCACATTTTATTGAATTTTGGATGGTTTGAAAAGAGAGAAGCATGACCCTCATTCTTTCAGTGATTAGACACATGCCTGTCTTTTTGGTAAGGTAACAATTTTGAGGTACACCTTGCTCTGAAATCTCTGTTGCATTGTGATTGATAAAGGCTGGAGAATGAGCACCACCTTAGATCTTGAATTGTCGAAGTGCTTTTACAGCACTAACTAACTTGTGATACTTTTGTGAGAAAATCAGATGAATGTAATCAAAATGTTACTTTTAAAGATATTATGTGAACTGATTGTGTGCAGAAATGGAATTTTAGATGGGATCAGCTTCCATTTCCTAGTCCAGTAGACTATAACTCCTTTAACTGTGCTCTGTATTTTCCTTTTCATTCTAGAAAAGCAGGTGGTTTCTCTAACTGTAGTGTGTCACTGCAATAAAAAGAGTTGGACTATTTGGTCCTCTTGTGCCTGTAAGGAACATGTGCATGTTCCTGTGTGCTTTTACAGACATCAGATAGCAATAAGTGCATTAATCTGATGTATCAGGTGTTCCCTGACTGTAATGTAAAGTTTGTAACTATTATGATAATCCTACTTCCTGAACTGGTCAGACAGTTGGACTAGATGATCTTTGTAGGTCCCTTCCAACAGAGCTATTCTATTCTGTTATATTAATATCAGAAGGCTCTAGGCAATAAATCCTGTGTTAGAGACCCTAAAACTTTGTGCATTGCTGAATTTTGCAGGTCTCTTGAGATACCGTGCAAAGTTGGTGGGCCTTTCAGTTTCCATTTTAAACCTTCTGAATAGAAGCTGCAAAAAATTATATAAACTTTTTATGAATGAAACATAAAAATGTGTATCTAACAAAGAGATGAATTATGACTGGGGTCAGAGCAAAATTAAAAAAAATATTACCCATATTGTCATTCTCAGTTGAATATCCATAAAGTGAGAAGAGGATTTTTCCCCCCTACTTATATTCTCTGTTCCCATGGGAATATGTAGTTTTGACCCTGTGGAAGACTGGCTGTGTAAGTTATCCCACAATTGCTATTATTCCTCCCTCCCTGTTTATATCAATCTTTTATCCTTCAATAGACCTTTCAGAGAAAACTTTGTCTAAAAAGAAAATAAAGCAAACAATACTGCATTTTTTTTAACCTCTATGCATAACATACTGTAAAGGTCAACATATTTGTCAATGTAATACTTAAATATAAATGCAATAACATAGTTTCCTGGCTGCTACAGCTTATGGTTCTCTATTATGCTCATTAAGCTTCTCCATGGACACCCCCTTGTCGCAGGGGAGAAGCTTGCATGCCCTTATGATATTGTGAGCTGTGCTGGCAGTGGTACATGCCTCCGGTAGGGTCTCCCATGCTAGTCAGGTCTCAGCTGAAGGGTCAGACAAAGTGTGTCCATGGGCAGGATGGGCTCGCTAGCTCCCCAGCAACCATCCTAGGAGAAGGACAACTCTAACTCCAAACCCAGGCAGATGGAGTTCACTGTAAGGACTGCTGTCAGGCTCGCTGTAAGGCTTGTCCTGCAAGGCCATCCATCTAAGAGAAGGTCGCTCTAACCAAACCTACATCCTGAGGACTTTGCTGCCACCATCCAGGCTTGCTTGGCCCTGACAGATGAACCTTAGGAGTAAAGGATGGAGCCAGTTCTGCACGCGCTGCACCTCACCTAAAAAATCCATTGTGCAGGCTCTAGGGATCCTCCCACACTCGCAAAGCCCTGTAGCAACCGACAAGGGATGAAACGGCAGGTGAGAAGGTGCACTGGAAGCCACAGCCCCAACCCTGCATGCAGGTGGTTCAGGACATTGCTCGCTCACGACTGACCCCGGAAATGACAGTCTGGTTCGGCAGCATCCTGAATGACCAAGCAGCCTTTTTCAAGGAGAGCACTGCTTGTTCCACATGGAGAGGGCCCTAGTAAAGGTGGCCTAACCAAAGCTCATCTCCACCCTTCACCCGGTTGGCTTGCCACGGCCAATGGGCATCTTCTGATGCGGTCAAACAAAAACAAAGACAAAGAGACAAAGGCATACACCTGCCTCCAAAGGTGCATTCGAATGGACAATCACATGTTGGAACATCAGAACCATGCTCGACTCTGTGGATGGTGAACGTCCTGAGCATCATTCTGCTCTAATTGCCCATGAACTGTCACGACTCAACATCGACATTGCTGCTCTCAGTGAAGTTTGTCTCCATGAGGTAGGCAGCCTTAAAGAACATGGTGCTGGCTACACACTCTATTGGCCAGGCAAACTCAAAATGGAAAGTCAACTTTCAGGTGTTGGCTTCATGATTAGAAACTCCATCTTCTCCAAACGTGAAAGTTTGCCTACAGATCATTCCAATCGCATTACTCGTTACTCCTCCCACCACACAACAAGTAACATATGCTCTTCAGGGTATATGCCCCAACTCTCCAAGCTGACCCTGCTGAAAAAGACAAATTCTACACTGACCTGCACCACCTTACCCAAAAGGTTCCTGCAGATGACAAGATCATAATCTTTGGTGACTTCAATGCCTGAGTAGGAAAGAACTCTGAAGCCTGGAAAGGAGTACTAGGCAAGCATGGTGTTGGAAACTGCAATGACAACAGATGCCTCCTGCTAGAGTTTTGTGCAGAGCAGCAGCTCACCATCACCAACACTATCTTTCAGCAGAAAGACAGCCTGAAGACAACCTGGATGCATCCTCGATCCAAGCACTGGCACCTCATTGACTATGTCTTAGTGCAACAGAGAAATGTTCATGATGTCTGTCATACCCGAGTGATGCCCAGTGCAGAATGTCAAACAGACCACTGCCTTGTGGGATGCAAACTCAACCTCCACTTTAAACCCAAACCTAAGAGGGGCAGCATTTCAAGGATGAGACTCAGTGTTAACAATCTTCAAACAGCCACACTGAGAGACAGCTTCCAGGTAAACCTTCAAACTAGACTTGAAGATCCCTCTCCTGAAGCACTTTGGCAGCCTATTAAAAATAGCATCTTGTAGTCCTCTGAAGAATCCTTATGGTTCTCCAAGAAAAACAAAAACTGGTTTGATGAAAACAATCTAGAGATCCAGGAATTGTTGACAGAGAACTGCTCACCAAGCACACCTTGCTCAGCCATCTTGCCATGTAAGAAAAGCAGCCTTTCATCTTGCATGCAGTAAGCTCCAACAGAAACTTTGAGAGATCCAGAACAAGTGGTGGATCAGCCTAGCAGAAAGGACGCAACTGTGTGCAGACTTGGGTGACCACAGAGGATTCTATGAGGCTCTGAAAGCACCCACTCACCAGGTTCTAGGCCCCCTACTCAATGCAGATGGCCAAATGCTTCTCACAGATAAAACCTCCATCCTGAATTGATGGTCTGAACACTTTTAGACTCTCTTCAGTGCCAACTGTGTAGTCCAAGACTCAGCAATTCAACACATTACACAACAACCTCTGAAAAAAGAATTGGATATAGCCCCTACCATGGAAGAGACTCTTAAGGCCATACAGCAGGTGAAACCTGGCAAGGCAGCTGGGGTTGATGGAATCCCACTTGAAGTTTGGAAGCATGGAGGCCAAGCACTCCATGCTAAGTTTCATGAGCTTATTGTGCATTGCTGGGAACAAGGCAAACTACCATCAGATTTCCGTGATGCAGTCATCATCACCCTGTACAAGAAGAAAGGAGGAAAATCAGACTGCTCAAATTACCGAGGCATCACTTTGCTCTCCGTTGCTGGTAAAATCCTTGCAAGAATACTTTTGAGCAGATTAATACCCTCTATCACAGAAGAACTTCTACCTGAAAGCCAGTATTGTTTCAGAGCCAACAGGAGTACCACAGACATGGTATTTGTTCTCAGACAACTGCAAGAGAAGTGTAGGGAACAGAAC
>JAWWLT010024440.1:0-27466 GCA_035040995.1 Premnoplex brunnescens
TGGTGGGCACTGACCAGGCTCCCCAGGGCAGTGGGCACAGCCCCAAGGCTGCCAGAGCTCCAGGAGGGTTTGGGCAACACTCTGAGGGACTGGGTGGGATTTTGGGATGTCTGTGCAAAGCCAGGAGTTGGACTGGATGATCCATGTGGGTCCCTTCCAGCTCAGGACATTCCATGACTGTACAATTCCAACACACGTGTGGCCCCAAAAAAACCCCAGTGTGGGCATTGGGGCATCCAGAGCCACGGGAAAGAGCCAAGGAAAGCCATCCCAGCCACACCTGGGGGGCGATGGGGTGCAGATGTGGTGCCCCCTGGGGTGATGCCAGCTTCACCCACACCACCACTGCGTGCACGGGGATCAGAAGGGACCAGAAAACCTCGACATGGTTAAAAACCGCCTGGACTTCCCATTCATCTCCCAGCCAAGGCAAGATGGGTCCCTGCTGGATACGCTGCAGCTCAGCCAGGCACAGAAACAGCTCCTGCGCCTTCACAGGGTGATTATTTTGGGGGGAAATGGCTCTCTCTGGTCCCCCTTCAGCCCCCCCAACACGTGTTCAGGACCCAGAGAGATCTCCAGGGCCCTGAGCACGAGCTGGGAGTTAAATGCAGGCTGAAACACTTGGCTGAATTAGAGCTTTGGATGTTTGGCTGCGGATCTGAGCCCCGCTCAGGTGAGCAGCTCCCTGTGTTTGCAGATTCCAGGCCTGGAACAGCCTTTCCCCTCTGCCTTTTGGAAACATCAATGCAAAATGTATTCCCTGTGGTTCAGCTAAGTTGATGCTGGAACATGTGGGAATGGTTGTGGAGAAATCTCCGTGGTGTAAACATGGTCCTGATTTAATCCTGCAACGCAAGGGTGAGCCCTGGGAGCATCTCCCACCCCATTCCCTGCAAAAAACATCATCATTCCCAAAAATAGCAAGGACTGAGCCCCTTAAAGGCTGTGATTTTGTAGGTGTAGAGAAACAGCCTCTTTGATCACAGATATCACCGGGAGGGGAGGGGAAGGTTCAGCCTGAGCTGGCTGCTCTCATCCTGCAAAGCTGAGATTAAAATTCCAGATATGGGCAATTAATTTGATCTCCTTTGAAACTGGAGCAACCTGAGGAGCTCTGGGAAGGGGGAGGCACCCACCACTGCAGGACTGGTGTCCCAGTGGGTCCCCCCAGTGTGGGGGATCCAGCCCAGGCTCCCCGTGGGACAGGAGGGGCCAAATCACCTGCAAAACACCCCAAAACTGCTGTGAATCCCCCCATTCCCTCCCTCCCTCCAAGGGCAGCAGCCGAGAGCGCTGTAGGTGCCTCATCCACTATTTATTGTTGTTGTTATTTATTATTAAAGCACCAACCAGCTTTTCCCAGGCCCCATGCTGGGGGAAATGCTCCATAAACCATTCCCTGCTCCCAGACTGGGATGGGGAACGTGGAGCAGCTGCAGGCAGAGCATCACCAGAAGCATCCCTGTTATCCAGAGGGCTGGGATGGAGACCCCTCCTCCTGCAGAGACCTCAGCTGGGTTCTTGGAGCTTGGATTCTCCACCCAGGAGGCTTTGCTGGAGCAAGAGGGATATTTTGGGGGTGCAAACCCCAAAGTTTGGGGGTGAAAAGCAGGGAGAACGGGGCTCTTCAGGCATTTTCCATTCCCTTCCAGGGGGAGCAGCCCCTTGGGTGCTGAGGTGGGGTCAGTGCAGGCTCTCAGCTCCCAGCCCAGAGCACATGGATGTGGCAGGAACCAGGGATGCTCTGGAAAAGTGGAAACAGAGGGTGACCCGGGATGCTCCGGGCTCCAGGGCTCTCTGCTCGGCCCCCCAAGGGCACGGCAAGCACAGGGCAGCTCAAAATAGAAACAACATGTTGTGCTCTGTTTTTTTTTTTAAGCAGCAGAAGTAATTAACCACCGAGCAGCTTCACGGGTACCAAGGGATGGCACTTTGCATTCCTGAGCTCTCAGAGAAGCTCTGGAGAAGAGGATCCCAAATTTCTCAAGGCCAAGAGACAGTCAGCGACCCCAGACATCCCTCCTGGCTGTGCCAGCCGAGCCTGGGGGATCCTGGGGGGCTCAGTGGGGCTGGAGGGGTGAGCAGGGGTGGCTTCCAGCACCTCCTGGCCATGTCTATCCATCCAGGATGTCAAAGGTTTGTTTCAAAATGATTTTCCTCCAGCTTGTCCCATCAGATCTCACCTCCAGGCACGGGTTTCTCTCCCATAACCCACCATTCCTTGTCTGTTCTTCAGGTTTAATTTCTCCCTTTTTTTTTTTTTTTCATTTTTGAGTTTATTTATTACTTTGACTTTGAGAAGTCCCTATTTCTGCTTTTCCTGCCCCCCTCCTCATTCTCCTCTTTCTCCTCACAAACAGCATCGTGGATCTCATGCAATTGAGCTTCTCCCAGCAAAGCCAATGAGAACATTGTGTGCCAGGCTCTATTTTAAGCACCCAATAAAACTGATTTTTGGAGTGGCTCCATCATTGTGTCCTTCTTTCCCTGAGCCCTTGGCACCTGCCAAGGTCCCACGTCCCCAGCACCCATCAGAGGGCACTGCTGGGCTCCTGCAGCCCTGCTGCTCCATCCCTGCCTGCTCCAAAGGCTCCCAGGCTCTGGGAGGAGCTGACACGGGTTTATTAGTTAGTTAGAGAATCAAATCAGGCCTCTCCTCCTCCCCCTCTCTCCAGCACTTCCTCAGGAATGATTTAAATTAAAGCCCCCGACCTCCCTGGGAAATGTCAGCAGCATTATCCATATGCATGATGCCATTAGGATGGAGCAGGTGCAGCTTCCAAAACCTGCAGGAAAATCTACCTGTCAATCTCCACGGCATTTGGCTCCTTCCAGATGCTTCAGCTCTTCTCCCCCTCCTGCCTTTTTGCTGATCTACAGGTGGGGGAACTGAGGCACAGAGCTCCAGTGGGCTCCAGTCCCTTCCCCACCGGGAAGGACACAAGCATTTCCTTGGATTTTTGGATCCCAAAATCACCAAAGTAAGGAAGGAGCAAAGGCAGGAGTGAGGGAGGGGGAATTGCAGCTTATTTATTTCTTGCTGCCTGTTTCAGCTTCTTGGAGCTGCCCCTGTTGGATCATCCCAGCCAGCCCCAGGAAAAGGATTCAGGTGGGAAAATGAGGCTCAATGGGAAGATTGCTGGGAGCAGGGAAAGGCAGGATGGGGAAGGAATAATAGGGGAATAACAAGCCAGGGCCCAGCTGGGAGATAGCAGGAGCAGGAACTGATGGGCATGTGGTGGGAACAGCTCATGATGGGAGGGCTGGATGAGACCCTGAGGAATATAAGGCTTTGGCAGGGATTCAGCCATTCCAGCAAGATGTGGGAGACAGGGATGGGGGGGCAAAGCTCCCACTCCTGCAGTGAGAATCATCAAAAACTGCTAAAAACAACAGCAAAAATACCCAGATCTAAAGGGGAGGTCTGCGCTGTCACTGCTCTGCTGGGGTCCTGTGGAAAACCTCTGGAGAGCTGGGAATTTCTAGTGTGGATAGCAAACAGCTTTGATCCCTGCCAATCCTCCCTAAATCTTGAGCAGTGTCTTGTAAATCTTTAATTACAAGAAAATTGCAACCTCACCAGCGAACACACAAACGGTGCTGATAAATATTTAAAATTGCCACAGCGACAGATCTGAGGGGATTAAGAAAAGATAGATTGGAGTGACAGTTATTAAACACCAGATCCCAGTAAATGTTCCTGAGCAGATAAATAATGCAAGGCCCGGCCAGTGCTTGGCTGGTGAGAAGGGGAGAAAAAGCAGGAGGGGAAAGTGGGGGATAAAAGAGCTTTTTCTCCTGTTTGGAAGTGTGCTAAAGGCGGGGGCTGATGGGGTCTCTCAGCATCCTGGTTCAGTGTTTTCCCTGGAAATGGCTTTAAACTGAAAGAGGGAAGATTTAGGCTGGATATTGGGAAGGAATTCTTTCCTCTCAGGGAGGTGAGACCCTGGCACAGGTTGCCCAAAGAAGCTGTGGCTGCCCCATCTCTGGGAGCGTCCAAGGCCAGGTTGGATGGGACTTGGAGCAACCTGAGCTAGTGGAAGGTGTCCTGGGGCAGGATGTGGAATGAGATGAGTTTCTAAGGTCCCTTCCAGCCCAAACTACTCCGTGATTTTCTGAAATCCTGTGTATTTCTTCTCTACCAAATGGTTGTGTGACTGGTGGTGTGGGGATCCAGCTCCTTCCCCTTCATTCCCGCATCCCTCCAGCATCCACAGAGCTCCTGCCCCTTTGTCCCAACTCCTTGCCCCCATCCACCTCCCTCTCCCTTTTCTCCAAGTCTTGAGCCCACAGAGTAGATTTTCATTATTAAATTTCCAGCCAGAATTAAAGATTTATTCCTCCACTAAAGGTAACGAGCAAAAAGTTCACTATTCCCCACAGCCCGGGCTTCACTCACACCGAGGGAAGGTGCTGGAAGGGTGAACCACCCCAGCAACCTCCCCAGTAAAATATTGATCTAAAAAGCTGGTTAATTATAAATATTAAAGCAGAGTGATGAGAAAGTCTCCTGAGTTTGAACTGAGCTGCTCTAAGAGGGTGAGCATGGGCTGACCACTGTGATCCCTCTCAGTGCCTGACCTGGCTCAGGATCAGCCTGTCCCTGTCCCTGGCCCAGGGATGTCCCCAGGCCACCCAACATCCTGGGAAAGGCAGAACTCCATGTTTGCCCCCCACCCTCCTTCTCCCATCCCCTTGTTTGGGGCTCAGCCTTGCAGGGATGGGCCAGGAGCTGCTGGGGTGGTTGAAATGTAGTTTATGGTGAGCTCTGCTCAACTATGATAACGAAGCACTTAAAAACTCTAACGAGGGGGGCTGGTTTGGCCCTGCAGAAGTGCTGATGCCCACCTAGTAAAAATTTAATTGGCACTGGAAGGGGACTGGGAGGCTCACCAGTGCAGAGAACACTGTAAATATTTAATCTGGGCACTGATTACACAAACAAGGTTAAGGGGAAGGAGGGAGAAGGTAGATAAAAGTGGCACCTAAAGAACATTAAATCCAGGGAAAGTCATCAAGTAGATAAATAAAATATCCTGCAAAGGCAGGAGAAAGTGCTTCTTCCAGGCAGCTGGGAAAGGCACCACTTTCTGCCCTGGCATCCACAGAGTGCCAAGGGCTGCACAAGGACTCCTGAAAGGGAAGGGGTAAACAAAAGAAAACCCATGTGAAATCCAAAAATGAGTTTTAGGTGAGGGTTCAGCTCAGCACCGTGGGGGAAAAGCCCCTCACAAAGCCAAGTGAAGCTCAGGGGGACTGGAGCCAGCAGAGGGGGAGCAAGGCTGTGCCCATCCCTCCACCAAGGACAGGGGGAGCCCCCAAATCTTCCCAGCTCCAGCCCTGATTTGGGATAAAGCCCAATGTATAGGTATAGGGAGCAAGCAGGACTCAAGCAAGGCAACTTCCTTGCTCAGGCACTCATTCCTCTTTGTGGTATTGATTTTGAGGAGAACATGGATTTCCAAGCAGCCCAACAATAGCTGCCACTTGTAAAGCTGTTCCCAAGCTCTGCAAACATTGACCTGGCATTTACAGCATCCCCCTAAATCACTGGGCAAATAATCCTGCCTGAGCCATCCTGCCCGATACACCAGGGCTGAGGCACAGGGTGCTGAGGCACAGGGAGGTGTGGGGCTGTGCAGGGCAGTGCCAGCCCTCGTGGGCAGCAGGGAGGGCTCAGCTCCTCTCTGAGGGACAGCACTGGGGGCTCACTAAACCCACCGACAAAGGCAGGGCTTGCTTTGGCCTGCCAGGAACAAAAGGTTTCTGGAAAGATCTAAGAGCTCCCCATCCTCTGTGACCCCACTCCCCAGAGCTGGGGTCTCACACCAGTTCCTTCCAATCCTCCCTATTCCAACAGCCCCTGGGATGTATGGGGCTGGGTCACAACACAGAGCAGAGCCTGTTGGTCCCCACAAAGAGGGAATAAGGAAAAGCAAGTCCCATCCATGGGATTCTGTCCCTCAATGCCTTTACCTGGTGGTCTGTCCAGGCTGGAGGGAGGGAGGGAATGCTGCAGGGAGCTGCCAGCACCGGCTCCATGCCATGCACAGCCAGTGGGTGCCATCTAGTGAACTCCCTGCCTTCTCTAGGGCTGCTCCAAAAAAGAACATCTAAACAGCTGGAAAAGGGCTACAAAACCTCCTGGCACTGCCACAGGACAGTGGTGTGGTGGCTGCCCTCCTGGGAAACTGGATGTCAGAGCTGAGGGGACTGGGAGCAGGCTCAAAAACCACCCAGCAAGGACTCACCAGGCTGGCTCAGGAGGTGAATCCAGAGTCTTTCCCCTGCTGCCATTCCTGCTGGATTTTGCACACACAAACACGGGTGCAAGGCTGGCACATCCTGGGAGGGACAATCCCCTCCCTCCCTGGAAAGGATACACAGGAGGCTCACAGGCTGCTCTCCCCTGGAAAATGGCCTTTCCTGAAGGGCTTTCCCCGAAACGCAGAACAAATGAAAAATAAACCCATGGGATCATAGAATGAGCTCGATTTAATTAAATTCATTTTGTGCAGGACACAAAAAAATAGGGTCAATTTTGTGGTACAAGCCTTATTTAAATAGTGCAAACACACAGGTGATGTTTAGCAAGAGCTTCTGCTTGTCACTGCAGCGACTGGTGGGTGCAGAGTGGGACGTGGGGGCTTCCTCAACAAGAAAAATAAGCCTGGGAACACCAGGCAGTAGGGAAGGGAGATGGGAGATCCAGGAGGGCATCACTCTTCCCAAAAGGGCCAGACTTTACCTTTGCCAGAGGCACAACATGCTCCTGCTGCCTTCAGGTATCTCCTGGCTGCTCCTCAGATGTGGCTGTGTCTTCCAGGAGTCGAAGATTCTCAGGGTCATTTCTGGGTTCAAGGAGCTGCATTTTCCTGAAGAACCTGTTCAGGTGATAAGTGAGGGGTGTCCCCACAGAGGTGTGGGCAGCAAGAACACCTGGTTGGGGTAAAATAACACAAAAACAGGACTGGAGCCCCCACAGCTGCCTGTAACCATCAGGGAAAGGTGCACAGGGACCTGCTGGGATATGGGACCCAGCAAATGGCACAGCATCACAGGCAGGGTCAGGCCTGTTTCCAAAGGAGCAAGGAAAATTCCAGTCATTGTGGACAGGTAATGAAGAAGGATTTCCAGAGCTGCTGTCTGAAGGTCAGCTGTGCTTCTGGAGCTGTACCAAATCTGTGGGTCTCATTCTTGCTTGTACTGTCTCCCTTTCAGGGGTCCTGAGGCTGATCATCAGAGAGGGCAGAGAGGATTCACAGGACTCGAGGAATTCCTTCCTCAGCTTATGGACAAAGACCTTCACTGAAGGCCTCTAGTGAGAGCTCTTCTCCTGAAAGATGAAGCTGAAGACTGGAAGATGAAGGTTCGAAGAGGCAGAGTGTGAGCAGGCAGAACCCCTGTGGGTTTTGGGACACTTGGTTTCTGCTCCATTTCAATTCCCAGATTCCAGGGCCACTTCCCCTCTGCAGGGATGGCTTGTGAGGAGCAGGTCCGACCTGGGCTGGAGGCAGAAGGATGGGGCAGACCCTGGCAAGCCGTGCTGTGCTTCCCACCACAGTGCTGCCCCATAACAAACAGGTAACAGAGTGTCCATAGCCTGGTCGGTTCAGGAGAGACTGAGAGGCTGCTCCACAGGGTTTTTGTTTACGCTCAACTGGCTCTTTAACATCCCCAGCAGAGGAGGGATTTTCGGAGAGCTGAAGGAAATGCTGAAGGAAATGCGCTGCAAACAAGTCACTGAGTAACTGAGAAGAGGCACTTCAACTGGAAATACTCTCGGGAATAAACACCCTGTGTATCTCCGTCTTTCAATAAAGTTTACAAACACGTTTTCACACTGCAGAGCACTAGAATGTGCTGCAAGTACACACTTGCGAGCTTCAGAGTTTCCACACTGTTTTTAAATACCCAACAATCAGAAATCTGGTGCCAAAACTTCTGGCTGAAAAGCATTTAGTAAAGAAAACCTGACAATTGAGGCAGCAGGTTCCTGTGAACAGCAAACAATGTCACCAAGGAAAAAAAGCAGTATAACAGATAAACCTTTTGAGTTTGGGCATTAAAAGCTCGTTGTGCCCATAACTCGTGTGAACAGAGGTGCAGCACCAGCTGCTAAAGGCTACCAAGGACCTCTTCTCTTGTATTGCACTTAAAAACCACTGGAGAGAGAGGAACTGCCATGAGCAAGGAGACTCCAACAGAGTGGTCAGAGACCCAAACTCACAGCCAAGGAAAGGATTTCTGAGCCAGGACATGAATGCCTGTGGAAAAGGGAAGGTGGCCAACACCTCACCGGCACTGCAACAAGTGGCACCACAGCAGAGTGCTTTGAGCTCCTTCTTCACCCTCCAAAAACGGCATGGAATCATTGAATGCTTCATTCATAGAACGGCAGAAGAGTTCTCCGTGCGTTGACACGTATTTAGATTTAAATTAAAGCAATAAAACATTCTTTTTCTGCACTAATTTCCCCTCCAAGCCCCAACCTGGGCAGTCACAGCTACACAAAAGACCTTACACTGCAATAGCTTATTCTTCTATAACAGGAAAATCAACTTAAGATTGTGGTGGCTTATGTACATTGAACACTTGAGTTAAAAATAACTAAGAAATTGGCAAATGCACATTGTAAACACGGTGGTTACACTGAACAAGAAATCACAGAGACAAAAATTGTTACACTGAAAATATCCCAAACCTCCACACTGAAATTCCATTTAATTGGGGAAGATGCATATGGATCTCAGTGGGATTTTGGGAGGGATGTTCAACACCATTAGGAGAACTTAAAACTTCCTTGACTTTTGTTTTGGTCAACACAAATCCCACCCTTTTCAGTAGGGTCAGATCTGAACAATTCAGTCTAACTGCTTTTAGCAAAACGAAGGCGTTTTTAGAAGCAATTGTGGCAAAGGGGAATTCACAGTATTCAGAAGTGCCACAAAGTGCCACAATGCATCCTGCTGAGCCCAAAGCCCTGAAAAGGGAAAAAAACCATCTGAAAAAGGGAAAAGATCCAACTGAAAAAGGGGAAAAACCCACCTGAAAAAGGGGAAAAAACCCACCTGAAAAAGGGGAAAAAACCCACCTGAAAAAGGGGAAAAAACCCACCTGAAAAAGGGGAAAAAAACCCACCTGAAAAAGGGGAAAAAACCCACCTGAAAAAGGGGAAAAAACCCACCTGCAAAGGGGAAAAACCCACGTGAAAAGGGGAAAAAATCCCACTCGAAAAGGGGGAAAACCCACGTGAAAAAGGGGAAAACCCTACCTGAAAAAAGGGAAAAAAATCCACTCAAGGAGGGGAAAAATCCACTCAAAAAGGGGAAAAAACCCACCTGAAAAGGGAAAAACTATCTGTCAGGACCTCCCTTGTGTAATTGCAGGGGTAAAGCTGCTGATCCCAGCGAAGTTAAAGTGCATCACCAGCAATTTAAGAGCCCTTTAGTTAAGGGAACAATAAATCACCTCTTCCATGAGGACTGATTCCCATGGACCTGCAGATAGTGCACCATGTGCCAGACCATCCGTTCTTAGCACACAACCGTTAAGAACAGCCCGTAATAAAGGAAATTACAGTCAGCACAGAAACCATCCCACCCCTGTGGAAAGGATGAAGAGTTTTGGCAGTGATTTGCAGTGATTTCATAGCACCTACTCTGGTATTTTGCACAGAAACAACAACTCCGACATTGTGGTTTGCTGGAACCTTCTGCTGGGCAGGTTTTGGGGCCTCCCAGTGTATCCCTGACCTGCTGGGGCTGCACCAGCACATGGAGAGTGGGGAACAAGGAGGAACAGCCTAAGGAAGCACCAAGGAATGAGCAACATCTTCTCTTGTGTTGCCACGTGCACTCCCTTGGCTAGAGAGGGAATTAGAAACATGGCAGCAAACAGGGTTTACTCTACAGTGCACTGAGCTCAAATTGCTGAAGAGCTGAAAGGTGAAGGTTCTATTGGTCCTCCAAAAGGCCTGGAAAACAGGAAAGCTGAGGGAATTGTGAGCAAAATCTGGGATATCACCTCAGGAAAGGGTGAGATGTTTTGAAGAAGCAAGTTCTAGCTGAGTTTCAGCAGCCAGCAGTGACCAATGCACAGCTCTGAAGGACAGAGCTGAAGGGTTAAATCACGGGGGGGAAAAAATCAGGATAAAATTAAAAACTAACACCCAGCACAGCCCCCGAGTGAAACTGGTGCTTTAAAGGAGTTATTTTTCCCCTCAAAGGCTCATGTCCTGTCTTTGAAGCCACACTGCACTCAAAACTGAGGATATTCCATGCAGACTGATGAGGCAGGTAGAATGTGCACAGGGAACATCCCAAAACAGGCACAGAACTCTTGGAACTGAATCCAGCTGGCAGAGCAGAGCTTCAGCTAATGCTGGACAGGCTTCAAAGCTATGCAAGATGACAGAGAATATATTTAAATGAGAAAAGAATCAATATAAATTAAATGAGCCAATAAGAAAGCAAAATGTAACACTATATTCTCTTTCCACCTGATATGTGACTTGGGAAGTTATGGATTAAAAGTCTCGGAGGATTTATTTCCTGTCTGGGAGCAAGAGGACCTTCACCTTGCCTAAAAAAACCTACCTTAAACAACAAGAAAAAAATCAGAAATAGGGATATTTACTTTTCACTGCTCTCAGGAGAACTGATCCTTGGAGAAATGGCTTATCTAAGTTGCAAACACCTTGGTGTACCCACCCTGACTATTTCTCTCTCTGTGTTTGTATCTCTCGGATCAGCCTCCCCCCTCAGAAGGCATTGCACAGCTCTGACTTACTGGAGAACATCACTCCAGAAGTCACAACTCTTCCCAAAACATCTTTTCCTCAAGGATCAGTTGTTAGAACAGAGAATCCCAGTGACACCACTGAGCTGAAATGAGAACATTTAAACAATTTCCAGGCTGGGGCATTGACACCAACGTGCCACTCCCTGTTCCCTACAGGCTTTAACCGAAATGGGCATGAAAAGCTGGAAACTGCAGAGGATTCCTCAGTGTGCTTGGGCAGATTTGAATCTCAATTCTCTTTGGCTTTCACTGGCTGAGCTCTGAAATTGGGGTTTGAGTGCAAGTAACCTGTTGGCTCTTTTTTGGAGGAGAAGGCCTGGAGTGGGCCAACTACCCCATAAAGATCCTGATGACCATCTTGATCTCCTTCCTGCACACAGGGCAGGGCGATCTCTTTTTCTTCAGCATCCTTGCACACCTGAAACAGGCCACTAGGTGAGCAGTCCTGCCATGGACGATGTTCCCATCCCGGGGCCTGTGCTGGCACAAGAAGCAGGGATTCAGCAACGTTTTTATACTCTCTAAAGACTCGATTTCTTCATCCTTTTTACACTCAGTGAAGCTCAGCAGAGACTCTTTGCTCTCACAAGCCCGTGCCAAGTCCAGAGACTCCACAGAGCTGCAGGGGGGTTTGGTTTCCACCATGAACACGCGGGTGGGTTGCCCAGCTGGAGCTGACAAAGTCCTTCTGCAGTCTGGGACATCTATCCCCTCATCCTCCTCCTTAGTTTTCATGGCATCAATGGTGGACAGGGAGAGGGAATGGGCCAATTTGGGCCAGTCTGAGTACCAGTCCTTGCGCAGGGCCCAGCAGCGGTAGCAGTACCGTTTGCCTGGAGAGTTAAACTTCCTGCATTTGGTGCATTGCCAGCAGTCCTGGGGAATCTGAGGCCAAGAAAACAGCAGTAAATGAGTGTATTCTTGTGTGCAACTCCTCTCCTCTATGTAGGAAAAGCAGCAAAGAAGCCTCATGAAAAAGAAAGGATTTATTACTGATTTATAAGCTTGTAGTTCGACTATCAGCACCTCAGAAAGCCTAACAAGGACTTGACTCCCCATGTGTTCTACAGATGCAGAACTCTCAAACATTAAATCCTGTCCTCCCTCCCTCCCAGCCCTCAGCACTCTGGAAAAATACAATGTTCTCTGCTGGGCACTTTATTGAATTTTCAGTATCTCACTCTAAATTCAAGGGTAGAACTCCTGGAGTCAGGCAGGATATACTTCCCAGGCTCACTAATCACTCGGCATCTGTTGAATCTGCACAATTAATAGAGGTTTGCTTGATTACCCCACACAACAAGGGCAGGAGCTGCCCAAGTTCAGAGCCATGATTCAGCTGTCCAGTGCCAGGGACGTCCCCATTTATTCCAGCACAGGCTGGAAAATTATGCTAAAACCATTTTTTTTGGTGTCATCAGCTGCAAAGAGTCTCATGATACACCTCTGCTGACTAGAACAAACCTCCAAGGCAGCCTCAGGACTGGGAGAAGAAAAGGACAGCTCAAAGAACACTGATCTGATGTCCCTCAGGATCCATCATGAGGGAATTTGGAGGAGGAAAGGAGTAGTGAGGAGGGGTGACAGCTCAGTAATTACTTCTCGTTCCCTTTCCACTTTGTTTTGCCATTCAAATGGGAAAAAACCATGATCTGCCCTTTGAGAGGCACTCCAAGGGCAGACACCACCCCAGACATTGCACCCTCCTGCCAGAAGCCACAAAGGAAAATGGGCTGAGATGAGAACTGGATTCTCTTCCCACCCCAAAGAACACAAAGCAAGAGGCAGCTCCAAGGCTGGGCACCCAGGACTCAGTGCATCCTTGATCCTGACACTAACAAGGATTTTTTCAGTATGAGGCACTTGAGTGATTAAAAAGTGCCTATTTGAGATTTCCAGATCTCTGCCCAGGACTATCCTCCAGATTTCCTTCCAGAAGACAACATGGAATTAACCCTATTAAAACATGTGGGGATATCAACACTAGCTTCATCCAGCATTAGTCTGACCACTTTTTTTGGCCTTGAAACCCTTAAAAGAACCAGCTTCTCCTGCCACAACCAGTGGTGGGTGTAGGATGAGTTGTCCCAGCTATAGCTGGGATGCAGCTGCTCCAAACAGGGAATGTTATCCTGAGGGATTGCCTACCTCAGAAGCAGCTTCTGTGTCTGTGTCATTACTTAAGCACTGAGAATCCTCAAAGTCATTCAAACACACATCCTCAGTCACCTGGAAAGAGTGGAAATGTTGTTGGAGGAGGAGGAGAATGGAAATGCTGCAATAATCTTCATTTATCATGTGCCTGGCACTGCACACCCAAATTAAATGACTATATAATCACCATGCTAATCAAGCTATTTCTGTAAGTGAATGAAAAGCCGTTTTTGTAGTGTTTTTATTCCAGAATGTTGATAATTGTAGCTGGACTGGTTTAGTTTACATTGACTACAGTCAAATGGAACTGAGATTTTCCTCTTTGAGTCTTTTCATCTACCTTGACAGCTGGAATTGATGACCTTAGAAGTCTATTCCAGCCTTAATTCTATGATTCTGTGACTTATTATTCTTGCAGATATCTAGATAGAAATCTAGTGAAGTTGCTGCTGGATGTTTAATTCATTTTACATTAATTCCGTGCTTTGAAAATACACATTTAACCCAAAACCTGGGCAGAAAAGTCACGACCCATGTAAGGAATGGTGACAGCCTTTTCTAAAGAGCTTAAACTCTGGATGGTTCCAATTTCAGCACAGTATGATGGGATCAGTTAAACCAGGCCAACCTGTGGAACACACACTGTGGCAGTTGGAAGAGGTACCTTTGTGTCACCTTCTTTCCCTTCCTCACAGTCAACCACTTCTACCTTGAGCCCAGCACTGCTCTGGTCCAAGGGGCACTCGTTGAGGAACCACAGGTCATCAGTAGTATCCGAAACAATGGCAGTGTCTATGTCCTGATGGAAAAGAAACAGGGAAACCCACTTAGAGCTCAGCTTAGGAGCAGCAGCACCACAACCATCACTCTCCCCTTTTCCTCATCAACTGCCTCCTCAGCCCTGGGCAGCTCTTCCAGGCATGTCCAGGAGAGAAAAGGGCACCTCACTACTCTCAGACACCCCTTCTTCCATCTTCCAATTCACAGACACTCCTCTTCCCAACTTCCAGCTCTGTGCTGCTCCTCATTCCACCTGGCCACCACCCTAGAACCCAGAAGGGCACCTGCTGAAATCCAACCAATGCTCTGGAGTGCACAGGGACCTCCAAGGGCCAAGCATGGCCTTTAGAGAGAGTCTGCTTTATTTAAAAACTCTAAAGGTAACCAACCACCTGATGTGAAAGGCTGGGACAGGAACACACAAGGGTGAGGCTGAAAATCCTGGAGTGGGAAGGGGAAAGAAAGAACGAGAATATTTTATTGACTTGGAACCCAAAAGAGGAGAGGAAGAGGATACAGTGCACCTGTTTCAAATATCTACACACCTGGTTAGTCTGAATATCTGTTGATCCATTACTTCTGGACTCGTAATTGCTTCTGAGGTTGCCTAAAAACCACCATGGAAGACCAGCTACATCCCATTCCTCAAACACTAGGTCCAGTTTAGGCTTCTTGCTTTTAGAGAGGTTTTCTATTAAGTCCTTGTCTGTAAGAGCCAAGCAGAGTCTAAGTCATGCCACACCTATATTTGTTAAGAGACCAGCAGAGAAAAACATGGCTCCACCTGATTCTAGAGACCTTTCTTGCTCCTTCTTATACCAGTTCCTGCTGAGAGCTCTGGGGTTTGTCTGTACTGGTACAGGTTGATTTTTATCTCAAGACTCAACACATAAATGTAAACCCTTTTTTCCAAGCCCTTCCCAAGTCACCACTGAGTAGATTTCTTGAGTGACTTAGGATGCAGAAAGAACTGGTGTGAATTCAGTTTCCAATGATGAGAAGTCCTGAATTCCCAAACCAGGCTCACATAGGAAGGAGAAAGGTAAAAATCCATCCTCCCCATGCTTCCACCTCCTTTTTAGCCTGTGCAGCTTAGTCTGTGATCCCAAACTCAGCATAAGTTTCAAGATAACCTTGAATCTCTCTCCCTTCAGTGCCACGAGTTTCAAAGGCACAGACAAGGCTGTTTCTCCCTCTTTTGTACACAAAGGAAATATCTCCCATTCTCATTTGATCTGGAAATACCCACACTCACAAAGACCTGGTTTTACAAATTAGGTTCCTTGATATGAAAACAACCTGAGAATAGAAAGTAGAAAAACAGGAAAATTGCTTCCATAACATCTGAAATCTGTATGAGTGACCCAGCAAGAAATCCCCAGACATCACACCAGAGGAAATGTCTAAATATGAAGGAGCTGTATTACACTTATGCTGGATACAAAAAGCCCCATTGTTATTCAGTTCCCTGATTGGTTTGCAGGTAATGACTGCAGACGGGGCAGGCTGGGTTCTGTGTGATCAGGAGAGCCCCTTGGGGAAATAAATAGATGCAAGTGTAATTTCAGCATTTAAAATACCCTTCAGCAAGGTCTGTGAGATTTTCCATGGCATTGTTTAGTGATAGATGTGCTTTTGGGGTTCAACCTGCCATTTCCTTCAAAGCATTTGTTTGCTTATGAGACCAAACAGCCAAGCCAGAAAACACATTTATCATAAAATACCTTTGGTCAACATTTGTGTTCTCTCAATCTTTAGCATAAACTGATGATTTTTAATGATTATATTCCAAACCAGGGGTTTTTTTAGTGTCCCAAAGCCCTCCTCCAGTGTTTGCTGATGCAGAAGAGGAGCAGTAGGGCTGGTGCAGGTTGTGGCAGTGCAGGAGAGCCAGGACTCACCTTCACAAGTGTCACAGTTCTGCTCCGAGGTAGACAAAGCAGAGGCCTTGCTCTCACCCTCCGTGGTCCCAGCATCAGAACCTTCTTCTTGGCTAAACTGCAGGGAGGAAAATCCAGGTGTTAGTCCAGCAGAGCTTATAGGGACAAGGGGATGTAGCACTTCCATTCCGAGTCCCCAGCTGCAGGACAAGACCAAGCAGTTATGAAGAGGAATCAAAGTTTCTCAACAAAAACTATACACTATTTACCCTTTACAAAGCCTAATGCATCTGTAATCAGCACAAACATGTAATTTCAACCTAGGAAAAATCTTTAGCTTGGAAAAAAGTCCCCAAGTTGCCAACTTTCATGCAGTAAAACCATGATGTTTGGGACTCTCTGGCCCCCAGTGTGAACAGACACCTCCCAGATCAGGCTGCCTTCATCCCAAAACACACCTGGAAACGAGTCTGAAGGTGCAAAGATTTTTCCTAGGTTTCCAATTCTCCCTGAAAGCTTGAAAAACAATTCTAACTAAACACAGAACTTGGTCACACGTTTTAGAAAGCTTAATTATTTGGCAAGTCCTACTCAGAGAGGGGATGGGAAAGAGGGGGAAAGACATGAAAACACAAAGCACACTGGAGGAACTGAGGACTAGAAGTGCTACACCCCAGAGAAACGCGCTCAGAGACTGGAACTCTGTTATGAGGAGAACAGAGAAGGGTCACTCTGTCCCTGCCCTGTGGACTCCAAGAACTTTTCAGGAAGGTGAGGACCTGGCAGCCAAGCAGCACAAAGTTCTGGCAGTCCACCATGCACAGGTACAGAGAAGGGGCACTCTGTACAACAAAAGAAACCACCAGGCAGTGGGTTTACCTTCAGCTGGTCTTGGCTTGGCTTATCGACGCTCTGCTCCTTTGGGAGAGTCTGTGCAGCATCTAGATGGCAGGTAAAACAAAAGAAAAAACCTTCCCTGGTAATAACCATTCTCACAACACAGAGGGGCTTCACAAGCAACCAACGAGCCAGGCTTGGCAGACCTCTAAGAAACCCTTTAGGAACAAAGCCCTTCCTTCCTCAGAAAGAACATATGGAGGCACCAGCCTATGGAATAGTCTGTGCCTCCCTGGAGGAGATGAAAACTCACAGCAGGGAAGAATTTTCTTCCCAAAGGGAAAAACTGTTCGTTTTCCTACAGGTGGTCCTGCGATGACACAAGGTCTCCCAAAGGCAGGCATGCAGAGTGTGGGGAATCCCACCTGGAGGCTGGATCAGATCCATGCTGAAGAAAGTGAACAGGGAAGAGCAAGATTTTTATAATTACCTGAAGATTCCATCTCTTCCAGCCCACACTGAGGCAGGAAAAACACCTTTTTAAAGGGTGTGGATATGAAGAACAAAGACTAAAGAAGGGAAAATTCCAGGCACAGCAAGCTCTTTCCTGGGCAGCTGTGGACACACCCCTAACATCATTTAATCCAGACAATTATGCTGGCCCCAAGAGTTAATTAAAAGACCAAGCTAAATTGCAAGAACAATCAAATTAACAGAACTTTCTGCATAATAGGAGCTGCACTTAGGAAGTCTGTCCTTCAGACAGAATGACTGGCTAGAGAACAAAAGATCCAAGGATGGCTCCTGCTTGCTCCCCTTTCAATTTAGCAGAGAAATTCCCTGCTGAATGCCAGGCACACAGGACGAGTCTGATTCACCCCATGAATCACAGCACTGATATGAAGACACAGAAAACTGTTGCTACAGGCAGAAAATTAGACCACAAAGTGGCCATCAAACGGAGCAAAACTCAGGACAAGATGACATGGCTCTGTCCTTTATTGCTTTAGTTCACCTTTCCTTTCCTGCCGCCATCACCCTACAGCTTCTGCAGTCACCGATTATTTAATATCAGAAGGAAAACAGAAGCCAACTGGCTCATTCATCATTGCTTTGGCTCTGCAGGGACATTGGAACAGATGAAGACTCACCCTTCTAACACTTTATAAATTTTCACTGTGTGAAAACACTGTGCTGACTGGAAGGCTTCCTTTTTGGAGCCAAGATATCCCATACAACATGTCCCTAAAGTGAGGGATTTCTAAATATACCTCATGGGAATCACATTTGGGGGGAATGTTGGCCAAGGAAGGGGGAAAGAGCTGGCCAAGGAAGGTGTGGAATCAGATGGTGGTCTGATAAAGAGTCCTATGTAAGGGCTTATTCCTCATTCTCAAGATGTGCTGCAGTCACGTTTCTTTCTCCAAGTGCACTTAAAAGTAGACAGAATAATCTGCAAATGATGAGCTGATAAGCCCTGATTTGGCCAATGAACAGAAACAGCCATTGCAGAACACAGGAAGAACTCTTTAAGTCATTCCTGTGTTGGGATGAAGGAAAAACAATACCTGGAGTCACCCTCCCTATGGATCTGGCCAAGGTCTGGTCTGCCAAGCTTGTTTCGTTTCAATCACACACACAGAGGTCTAACTCAGGATTTCCTCTGGCAGGTTTAAAGTTACACCAGGACTGGAACACACACACAACCAGCCACAGCCACAGGCACACACCAAGGAAAGGGGACAGGGCAGCAGAGGAGAGTGTCTGGCTGGGATCCTTTGCTCTCCACACAAACTGCTTTAGGGAAGAGGCCAGGGCATCACCAGCCACGGAAACAGCACTCACACCGTTATCCTACAGGTTACACGTTTAGGAGAGTCCACTTAAAAAGATCCTTCTTTACAACTGAAGCAGGGGCACCTCAGAGGCACCAATGTGGCTCCAAGAAGAGGACTAAGCACTTCAGGGCCATGTTTTCTCAGCTTCTAAATTTGCACAAGCTTTTTTGCACTTGTGCAAAAATAGCCTGAGCCCTTGTAAAGAACTAAGTCTGTCTGATCTGCTTAGAGACCCCTGGAAATACAGCACAAGAGTCCCCAGCTCTCCCAGTGCAGCTCCCTCACAAGCTGATTTTTTCCAATGAAGATTACCAGCTCTACAATGGGAACTGGCTGCAAGGAAGCCATCAGCTAAGATTAATTTAAGAATAAATTTTCATTTATGACTGAAGGACTTTTGATATAGCTACATTTGATTTCTCTTATGAGCTGGGAAAGCAACAGTGACCTTTAAAGGTTCAAGTGTCTGATTAAAGTCCAGACTTCTGGCCTGCAGAGCTCGCTGGATTTCTAGTACTTTTATAGATTATGAAAGTGTAAAATGAGGTGAGAGCGAGAAGTTGCAGCTATGAAAATGAAAAATACTGAGAAAATCAATAATGATTTGGATGGTACATTTCAGCCACGTTGATTTGTTCATCCATAGTATTTAGCTCTGTCAGCTGCTCCTAAATTTGGCCATTTTAGGCAGCCACACCACTCAAACAGCTCCCTGATATCACAGCTACTGACACACAGAAAAGACACATACTCCAAGAGATTGTCTTGTCAAAACCTTCAGCAGCAGTTTATTCCAACTTGACAAACATTTCTCTGTTTGATTTTCATTACTTACCAGGTTATATCAACACTACATTGAAAGGACCTGCCCGGACTGTGCCCAACCTACCTGTGAGTGCAGCTGCCGTCAGGTTCCGTTTCAACATGTCATACAGGGGGCTGTGGGGAGGGAGGGAGGGACACGTGAGTGCTCCCAAAACCCAAGCAGGACCCTTCTAAAAAGAGGGACAGACATTCCCTTTCATTACCCAGAGGGACACTGCAAACCACAGTGGGGGCTTTTTGCCACTCCTCACTGCTTGTTACACAGTTTAGCTCAGAACTCAACTGCAGATGGAGATTTTTGTTTTAAGAGTGAGATCAAGGGTTTGCGGAGATGCAGAAACCAGACAGGGAGAGATGTCACCTCAAGCAGCTCATCTCACACTTGTCACATGCATTTACCACCAAGGCACTTGGTGCTCAGGGAGGTTTGTGTGACAGAGAACAGGACGGTGACACCAAGAGTTGCTGTCTCAGCAACGACTGTAAAACAACCCAGGTTAGAGGTGACCTTTTCCCTACCTTGGATCTTTTACAGAGAAACTCTGCAGTCCCAGCAGCTCTCCCAGCTGATCTCCTCCACAATAGACCATGTGCTGCTGCCTTTTGTCATAGAGCTGCCTCACCATGATGTACTGGCCTAGGTAATGCATCACCTGTGGGTACAGAACACACCCTCAGTCCCATCTGTAGCTGAAACCAGCGACCAAAACCCCTGGAAATTTCGTTTAATTTATAATCCTTGCCTCTTGCTGCCCTGCACAGCGTGAGTCAAATCATACCTGCCTTTTTGTGCCTCCCAACCCAAGGAGAGTTATGATTTATGATATTTGTAACTATCAACCCTGGAGAAGAAGGAAAACTGAGGGAAAGATGGACAAATAGCACTCTTACAGTTAAAACAGCACTGTCGGTTAAAAGAATAAGCTGTTCCCAAAGGCTGACCACATTTACAGCTCTGCCCCTAAGGACACAGCTTGGAAGGTGCAGAATTAGCCCCATTAGTATCACAAAGAGGGATGGAGGGGAAACATCCTCCAGCTACACTGAGCAAAGTACTGTAATTCCTCTGGAATTTCCCGAGGGGAAAGCAAAGTGCATTAAGCACAATTACAGGCAGGTTCCAACTTCCACCACCCACCAAAGTGACCCTGAAGTGTCCCCAAAAAGTTGCCAACAGTGCTCCACTCATTGCAGAAAAACCAACTGAGTTAAAGTGTTAATCCCTACAGGTAACCTGCACTTAATACTCAGCTCTGCCCATTTAAACCATTCAATTTGTTTTTGCACAAATTTTTAGAAGCTAAATAAGTTATTTAAATGCATAAGTGTTAAATTAAGTCACAGGGCTCTGCAGGAAGATTTGACACATATAATAAAAAACCACTGCATTTAATTCTTTGCAGACAGGATCCTCTTGTAAATCACAGTGTCATTTTTTTAATCTTGTACATATATTGCATTTTAATCTTAAAATAAATGAATACACAGGGTCTCTTAGGTTTAGCTGACAAGCCATTTCAAGGGAAAGTTAAAAAATATCAACTGGAATCCAATTTAGGGTTTTGGTACATTGAGCAGAGAGCAGCACAATGGAGCAGAATCTCTTACACTCTCAGGAATGTGATTATCCCATCTCTCCTTTCTCTACAGAGGTTTCTGATTTTCCATGATAAATAATTTAATATTTCACACTTTTATTCCAATTCCTCCAGGGGCATTATGATCAATCAAGCCAGAACACTCCTACAGGTAAAGTATTCTTATTTTGTAGGTCAGGTTTCAAAGTACAGAAAAATTAAGAGCCAGTCCCATCCCATCTCCCAAAAAAACAGGGACAGGCTGTGTCAGTGCCTGGAATCTGAGCCCACCTCCTTGAGTGTGAAGGTGTCCCCTTGTGCTCCTGCTGCCTGCAGAATCCTCAGGAGTGGCAGCTTGGGTCTCACCTGAAACACAGAGCAGAGTTTTGTTGGAATGACAGGAAGCAGAGCCCTGCTGAGAGAAATCCCATCACTCTGGCACAATCACTGGGCAAGACAAAAAAACAGCCAAGGAATTCAGGCAGCCAGCTCTAAAGGCTTTAATCCCTTACACAGTCCCATTAACCTTGACGCCGTTCATCCTGTGAGGGAAGACTGGAAACTCAGAGCCTTGGAATGGAGGCCTGGGCAGTGACTAACCTGAGGTCTGAGTCAGACCTTCAGGAGCAGTGGTGGGACATGTCCATTGCCACTGTGCCTGCATTTCCCCATTGCTACTGTGAACAAAACAGTTCTGTCCTGCTCAGACCAATGATTTATCCAGGTATTTACCCATGAACAGGCACAGAATAACAACACTGCATTAAACACAAGGTGGGGTTAATGTACACCAAGGATCACGTGTCTCATCTGTTCCTCAAAGCTGCTTTGGGGGTGTGAAGAAACCTCAAGGGCTTGTGGAGCAGTTGCATTGTTCCCAGGGTGTTTTTTATTTCATATAATAAGGGTTTAATTAGAAACTGAAGTGACAGGACAAGGGGAATGGGTTCAAACTGAGAGGAAATCTAGGGGATATGCAGAAGAAATTCCTCCCTGTGAGGATGGGCAGGCCCTGGCACAGGTTGCCCAGAGAACCTGTGGCTGCCCCATCCCTGGAAGTGTCCAAGGCCAGGTTGGAGCCACCTGGGCTAGTGGAAGGTGTCCCTGCCCAGGGCAGGGGATGGAACAAAATGAGCCTTAAGGTCCCTCCCAACTCAAACCATTCCAGGATTCTGTGATCTTTATAAGAGACCACCTGAGCTGCAGCACCATTTCCCTGCAAAGAGAAGGGCAGCAGAGTTGCCTGTCTGTCATGGATGTCATTTGTCACTCAGCTCTCAGACAGTACCTTGGCAAAGTGGTTATTCCACTGTTTTCTGAAATTGTAAAAAATTCACCTCCTCTGTGAATGTGACTGGTCTGCTTTTTCATTATGATGTCTCTTAAATGCATTTTCCAGCTCAAACTGAACAGCTTGTGTCCAGCCCCAAGACTCTTTCTCAAAAACAGCTTTTTCAGAAGGAAAAAGCTCAGCACAGCTCCAATAAGTGCTTGTATCAGCACATGGCTTTTAATAAGACGAAATTATGTGTTTGTTCAGTCATTTCTCTAATGACCACTTTCAAATGGGTTTTGAAGTAACTTCTTATAAGTCTCTTTCTGATTAAAGAAGAACCCAGTCAGCTGGATCATTCTAAAAAGGGCCTGTAGCTACCACAGGCCTGATGGAAGTGTTTGTTCCACCCTGCCCGGGACACTGAGTGTTGACAATCAATATTTTGCCACTATTATCAGAGCCTATTAACTTATATTTTTTTCCATGCAAAGTGAATTGAATAAATAAGCATCGACATCAGTTCTGCACAGGACTTGGCTCCAGTCCAAAGCCTCTAAATTAAGCTTCAAATGGGAAGCGCTCAACTTCCCATCAGTTCATTCCCACTCCCACCACATTCCCTTATATTGTGGGGGTGTTTTTTTATAAGGAATTGGCTCTGGAAAGTTGGATGCCTGGCTCGGAGAAGCCTTTCTGATTTTTTTAGACCAGATTTTTACTGGTGTTGGCAAATTTTTCTTCTCTGAGTGACTGGTATTGAACCACACTCAAACCACACACCTGCCACGCTGGCCTTGGCTTGCCCCTGTAAATACCTTGTGTTCCAGAACAGTTGATAACAGGAGTACTTCGTGTCCAAAGCCACCTAAACAGTCTCAAAAAAGGCCTGGGGAGGCATTACTAGACAAAGTTTAACATAGAAGGTTACAAAGCTCCAATACAACTGTCACAGAGTCCAGCTCCAGGAGGAATGCTGTACATGGAATATTTTAAGTACAGGTTCGACACAAAGACATGCACTATAGCATTTTTGTATGTCCAGTTTTCCCTTCCTTCCCCTTTAAAATGTTCATAAATCATTGATCTGAGAGTGACAGACAACAAATGTCCTCAGGATAAAAACCCTGATCCATTAGGCTAAATTCTCCTTACTGAAATACTTGGAGAGCTTGGATCTAATAGAAGAAATCATTGCTCTAAGGGGAAAACAGCAGAGATAAGTAGGAGAAATAATAGCTAATTACCTGGTTAGCTTGTCCCAGAGTGATCCTGCAGGCGTTCTCAGCTGCTGGGTGCTGGGCAGAGCTGGGGGATGTCATGGTGGCAGTGATCAGCTGTTCACAGCACACACCTAAAATTGAGGAGGTTCGTGTACCCATCAGGCTGAGAAACCTGGGCTGAAGTTTAACCACTTCCACTTTCTTAGAAGCTTCAGGAAACCAGGGTTTAAAATTAGCCCTGCAGTCAATTTTAAATGATGCTTTGCAATGCTGATGGTCCTGTGCCCCTCCTGCTTTGTCCTGCCCAAAGGGAGGTTTAGATTAGATACTAAGAAAAATGTATTACGGAAAGGGTTGTAAAACACTGGAACAGGCTGCCCAGGGCAGTGGTGGAAGGAGCATCCCTGGAGGTGTTGGAAAACCTGTGGATGTAGCACTTGAGGACACGGTTTGATGGTGAACATGGTGGTGGCGCTGGGTTGATGGGTGGATTTCACCTTCCCCACCCTCAGTAATTCCACGATCCTGAGCTGCACCCAGCAAACAGCCACGGGACACCTGGGACACCGGTGCTGTGTCACTGAGGATGCCCAGAGAAGCTGTGGCTGCCCCATTCCTGCAAGTGTCCCAGGCCAGGCTGGACGGAGCTTAGACCAACCCGGGAGAGTGGGAGGTGTCCCTGCCCACGGCAGGGGGTGGCACTGGATGGGCTTTAAGGTCCCTCCCGACCGCAACTAGTCTGGGATTCTAGAATTCTGTGCCTTGAGTCCTGGAGTGACACACCACGGTGAGGAACTTGGGGAACTGCCAGTCCCCACGAGGCCATCGGCAAACTTACCGTGGTAAAACTCCTGAGTCAGGGCTGGGGAATGAGGAGCTGAGTCACAACCAGCCACACTGGAAATCCCAGGACAGCAGCCCCTGACTCCCAAAGGAGCAGCAGCCAGAGCTGATGGCCACAATTAGCACATTCCCCACCTCCTATTATTTTCCAAGAGATTAAAATCTGTTAAAAGCTGCCGCAGCCTTCCCCCCAAATGCCTGATGAATGAACAATTTTAACAGCGTTTCTGGGTGAGCAGGTGACAGATCCTTTCCTGGAAGGGAACAAAAGGGGAAGTCCTGCAGCTATTTGAATCTGTCTCAGTTTCAGAATCCACCCAAAGAGCAGCTTCACAACGAGCAGGAATGACTCATGTTCACAGCACAATCCTCTTTAAGGCTAAAGCATGAGATTAACTACCAAGACTGGCTCCTCAATTTGCCTTGGTAGCTGCAACTTTGGAAATGTTTTCACTCCACTTTTGATCCATGCAGTAGTTTAATTATTTCAATTTCAATGATAACTTAATTATGTCAATGTCAGTTCTAAATTCAAAACATCAGACTTGAAAATGTGAAGCCCCAAACTTTCAAAGCAATATCTAAATTGTTCTTCAGAGAATTTTCCAGCTATAGTAGATGAATTTATTACTACACTCAGTTATCAAGAACGTGAGCCAGCATGATTAGATTGAAGCGAGTCCCACCAAAATAGCCAGAGTCCTGCCCGAGGAATGTAACCAAAGGTCCCAGCTGCAGACAAAACAGGCTCAACGTGTATCAGTAATGACCAAAATCTGAGCTTTAGCACCAATTCAAGTTCCTGAGCACTCGTAACTGTTCAGACCCTGCCCATCTATTAAAAAGGGCTTTAAATGACTTTATTAGAGGCTTCTGATGTTTTTTATGGCATTACCGTTCTCTGAAGTGAGGCACTATCAGAAATAAAATCATTCCCAAAGATCACACATATCTCTAAACCTTCAGGAAGTGCTGGTTAAAGCATATTAAACATTCAAGTTTGCAAACAGCACTGACAGCGGTAGTAACTCAAACTACAATAGTCTAAAACAGTTCCACGTTAGCATTTCCCCAAACTCGAACACAGCTCTCTAGCTGATAGCACCAAACCCAACAGCTTTACAGCAGCACCTGCGGCCAGACTTACCGACCTTGGCCGTCGCTGCCGTGAGGGATATCCTGGGGTTATTAGCCCTGGGATTGCTGGCCCCGGGTCCTTGTGCAGCCCCGGGAAGGCTCTGCCCCGTCCCGCCGAGGCTCCGGGTTCTGACTCGCCCTTTCAAACCGCGCTGGCCCGGGCGGGGGAGGGAGCCCCGATAACGGCCCTGGGCTGGTGTGAAAACCAGCCCAAAGGGAACAAAACGGTGGATTTCCTCTCCACCCGCATTCCTGGAAAAGGACTCGGCTGCCCCTGGCCTGAGAGAATCCACCAAAGATGACTTTAACTGTTTCAGCACTGATTGTATCAGTGAGAGGCATGTCGGTGCTTTGCCTCCAGTTTTACAGATAAAGTTTGATTCTTGGTAATACTGATTTTCTTTAATCAGAAATCCATCTCGGGGTTACTGAATGCCACCTTCCCAAGCTCCAAAACACATCCAGGCTGCAGATACCCACAAAATTGATGGGCACAGCCACCAGTCACTGTCCTGCCAAGGCAGAAAACCTCCCTCACTTACAGGCTCTGCTCGCAGCCAGGCCAGGCACGCATGGGGTGGAATTCCTACACACAAGAGAAGCTCCTTGCTTAGTGAGCCCAGTTTAACTTCCCCTACAGCTCTATTTCCAAATATTCAATATTTTACCTCACAATGCTGTGTCTGGACCAGCCAAGGGAACGAAGCACCAGTGCATTTAAAGCTGTTTGGAGCTACAGAAAATGACACTGGACGTCTGAGGAATCCATGAATCACAGAGGAGTCACGAATAGCCAAATTTTCCACTTGAAAACTTGACACACACCACAGGAACAAGTCGTCTGCCTGTGCTGTGAGTAGAACTTCCTTCTCAAGAGACCAAAACCCCATGAAACCACAGCTTTTGGTGTTTCAGAATAAAGATCTTAACAGACCCAGAGAGTGCAAGCACAGTCTGAAAAGTTAAACTTCTAATTCAAGCCCAGTGTTGAAGTCTCATTTCAAGGAAAGAATATTTCTAACCTGTGTGCAAAGTGAAAAAACAGCAAGGAGTGTAAACCAGAGGTTACTTGGTGAATTTGTGGGCTCTGGAATGGCTCATTTTGATGGTGGGTTCAAGCATGACACTTCAGCATCAGCCATTTTTAAGCTTTCAAACGAAGCAAAATACTAAAAACTTTTAACTCTATGTACAGCATCACACAGAGCAGCCCTGGAGGGGAGACCGTAAACATGCACTAATTGATAATTAAGTCAGGGATAATTAGGTTTGTCCCTATCAGTCCCTGGGGATTTTCGTGCCTGCAAGTCTTTCCCACTGTTGACAAACACCCGAGTCCTCCCTGGGAAGCATCCCCAGCTCCCTCACCCAGGTCCCCACAAGTCCCTACTTGTCCTTTGGGATCTGGGGGCCTCTGGCTGGGAAGGGGCAGCAGGAGGAGATAAAACTGGGCTATAAATACATGATTTAACAGATTTGACGCTGCTTGACTCGAATTTTTACTGTTCCAGTTAAGTGCTCTAATTTGTTGCTTTGATACCGACTTGGCATTAGATCAGGAAAAATCCTCTGCCAGGAAAAGGATTGAGAGAAAAGCCCAATTTCACTACGGAGAAGTCCTTTTATTTTATTATCGCATTCTACTGCATTACTTATGGCAACAGAAAGCTAGTTTAACATATTAATACAAATAAATACATGTTTAAATATATTAATATTTTAGTATTTAGCTGAAACACTGATTTTACAGTCTCTTTTTGCAACTGCCCTGCAGTAAAATCCAAACCTTTTAATAAAAAAATAAAAATCCTCTGTTTTAATTCTTAGTTTCACCTGAGATGGCTTTTGTTGCTGATGTGATGGATCTGCTACGCGTTTGGTGCTGCCCCCCAAAGATCTGTCAAAGCAACACCCAAACCACCCATACTTCGGTAAATACGAGCAGATAACAAATACAAATGTTGTGCAACGCTGCTTTTGTTGCAAAACACGGGAAGCAGGAAACTGATCGCTTCAATTAACGGCAGCCACGCAAATTGCTCTGCAAATCCCCCTCAATCGCATCAGCTCCTCGGAGTGTGCTGATGTGTGAGAGCGGGTGTCAGCTCAGAGAGGAGTTATGGAATTACGGAATCCCAGACTGGTTTGGCTTGGAAAGGACCTTAAAGCTCATCCAATCCCACCCCTTGCCGTGGGCAGGGACACCTTCCACTAATCCAGGTTGCTCCAAGCCCCGTCCAACCTGGCCTTGGACACTCCCAGGGATGGGGCAGCCACAGCTTCTCTGCCCAAC
>JAWWLT010024441.1:0-27288 GCA_035040995.1 Premnoplex brunnescens
AGGGAATATCTTGGAGGTCAAGAGAAGACCTGGAGCTTGTGTGGGGTCTCCTTAAATCCCTGGAGATGTTTCCAGGGAACATCTTGAAGGCCAGGAGAAGACCCGGAGCTTGTGTAGGATCTCCTCAGGCTTTGGGATTCCCAAATCCTGCTTTGGGAAGAGTTTGGGATGATGGAAAGTGTGGAGTAACCGGAGGGAACGGAGAAAAAGGCGTTTGGTCTCCTCCAATTCCTGCTCCTCTTGGAGGTGCCACCTCCATCCGCACGTCCTTGGGATTGACCTCTTGGGTTCCCTTTTTCCTGGTCTCTCTGTCGTTCCCTTGGGATGTCGAGATGGAAAACATGAGCCAGGCAAGGCTTGGATTGCTCTGGAATTATCCCAGATTTATTTCCAGGAGGGGAATTTGGACCTCGGACCTCCTGTCTGGAGGTGGATCCCGTTCTGTGGTGGCTTTGCCAAGGAGAGAGCTGGGAATGTCCAGGCTGGAGAAGGGAAGGATCCAGGGAGACCTCGGAGGCAATTCCAAGGGGATCCAAGAGAGCTGGACAGGAATTTGGGACAAGGCATGGAGGGACAGGACACAGGGAATGGTTTCCCATGGGTAGATGGGATATTGGGAAGGAATTCCTGGCTGGGATGGAATTCCCAGAGAAGCTGTGGCTGCTCCATCCCCGGAATTATTTCAGGGCCAGGTTGGAGCACCCTGGGATGGTGGGAGGTCTCCCTGCCCACGGAAAGGTGGGAATTCCATGACCTTCCAGCTCCTTTCTCCCCCAACTCATTCCAGGATTCCAATGGAATTCCAATCCCTTCTCCCCCAGCCTTGGGGACACAAAGTCACCCCGGGCCGGATCGGGGTCACCTCGGCATTGGGAGCCGCTTCCAAAATCCCTTGGACTCTTTCCCTGCTGGTCCCTCCATCCCAGGGAATCTCCTTGTCCCTTCCCGGATCAAACATCCCACAGCACATCGAGCTCTCCGGAGCTCCTGTCCCTCCAAATTCCCAAATTCTGGCTCCAGCTGGAATACTGTCCACCTTTTCCAGCTGAGTTTTCCAGCCCTGTGAAATCTTGTGGATAAAGTTTCCCAAATTGGCCTCGTTCTGGATTTAAACCCCCTTGGGAAGTGGTTTGAGACCCTCTGGAAGTGGTTTGGGACCCTTTGGAAGTGGTTTGGGTCCTTTGGAAGTGGTTTGGGACCCTCTGGAAGTGATTTGGACCACCTGGAAGTTGTTTGGTATCCTCTGGAAGTGGTCTGGTACTTTTGGGAAGTGGTTTGGGACCCTTTGGAAGTGGTTTGGACCCTTTGGAAGTGGTTTGGACCCTTTGGAAGTGGTTTGGGTCCTCTGGAAATGGTTCGGACCCTCTGGAAGGGGTTTGGGACCCTTTGGAAGTGGTTTTAGACCTTTTGAAAGTGGTTTGGGACCCTTTGGAAGTGGTTTGGGACCCTCCGGAAGTGGTTTGGACCATCCAGAAATTGTTTGGGATCCTTTGGAAGTGGTCTGGGACTTTTTGGAAGTGGTTTGGACCCTTTGGAAGTGGTTTGGGTTCTCTGGAAGTGGTTTGGACCCTTTGGAAGTGGTTTGGACCATCCAGAAGTTGTTTGGGACCTTTTGGAAGTGGTTTGGGACTTTTTGGGCTCCTGGAGAGCCCATGGAATATCCGTTCTTTTTGGGCATCCCTGTTGTGGTTCCCAGGGGAGAACTGGGCCTTCTCCACTTCTCTGGGTGGATCTTCTCCACCTCTCCTGCTCTCCATGAGATCCAGGGAATGTGTCCTTCAGCTTTTGAGGCCAAAAACCATCTCAGCTCCTCCAGCTGCTGCTTCTCCCACTTTCGGTGGCTCTTTGTGGTCAGAAGGAC
Source organism: Premnoplex brunnescens (assembly GCA_035040995.1). Lineage (NCBI taxonomy): Eukaryota > Metazoa > Chordata > Aves > Passeriformes > Furnariidae > Premnoplex > Premnoplex brunnescens. The sequence continues at coordinate 1,862 of JAWWLT010024441.1, forward strand.
CTTTCTGGTGGTTTTTTTTCTCCTTTAAAGTCCAGCTTTGCTTCCAAAGGTGACCCTTTAGGCTTTGCCCTAAATCCATCGGAATGACGATGCTCCAAGAGGGGATATTTGGGAATTCCGGGATGGGTTTGGTGGCCGAGCATCCTCGTGAGGTTTGGGTTGGACATCGGGAGGAATTTCCTCCCGGAAAGGTCGTAAAGTTCGGGGCCAACCCCTGAGTTTGGGATTTATCCCTTGGATTTGTGGAAAACCGGGAGTTTACAAGGAAAAAAAAGGAAATATCATTGGAAAAAAACCCCAATGATCCCAGGTTTTTCTGGGAAGTGGGAAGGAGGGAAAAGCCTCCGGTGGGATTTGGCCGATTGTGGTGGGAAACGCTCGGAGGTGAAGCCGTTTGAATTGGAAAACAAACAGGGCATTGGAAGGATTCGCAGGAATCGGAATTCCTATGGAATTCCAGAGCATTTCCAGGCTCCAAAATGGGATTTCCTGGGATGGGCAGGGTGGGAATGTCTGTGCCAGGATAAAGGAAGGTCTTTGATCAGTAATCAGAATTCCTGTGGAATTCCAGAGCAAATCCCAGCTCCAAAATGGGATTTCCTGGGATAATCAGGGGAAGGAATTCTGTGCCAGGATAAGGGAAGGTCTTTGAGTTCCTGATCATCAGCCATTGGAATTCCTGTGGCATTCCAGACTCCAAAATGGGATTCCCTGGGATTAGAAGGGGAAGGAATTTCTGTGCCAGGATAAAGGAAGGTCTTTAATGAGCAGTTGGAATTCCTGTGGCATTCCAGAGCATTTCCAGGCTCTGAAATGGGATTCCCTGGGATGAGCAGGGTGGGAGTGCCTATGCAGGGAAAAGGGGAAGGTCTTTGATCAGCAGTAAGAATTCCTGCGGAATTCCAGACTCCAAAATGGGATTTCCTGGGATAAGCAGGGAAGGAATTCTGTGCCAGGACAGGGAAAGGACTTTCCCTTTCCCAGGGGCACTTTGGAAGGATTAAGGATTAGATCCCTTCCCACATGGAAAAAGTCCTGGGGCTTCCCAAAACACCTCCAACATTGCACCTGGGAACACTCCGTGGGAATGAAAGTGGGATGAACTGGGAATGAGAGCAGGCTGAACTGGGAATGAGAGCGGGCTGAACTGGGAATGAGAGCGGGCTGAACTGGGAATGAGAGCGGGTTGAACGGAATGAGAGCGGGATAAACTGGGAATGAGAGCGAGCTGAACTGGAAATGAAACTGGGATGAACTGGGAATGAGAGCAGGCTGAACTGGGAATGAGAGCAGGCTGAACTGGGAATGAGAGCAGGCTGAAAACTGGGAATGAGAGCAGGCTGAACTGGGAATGAAATCAGGATAAACTGGGAATGAGAGCGGGATAAACTGGGAATGAGAGCAGGCTGAACTGGGAATGAGAGTGAGATAAACTGGGAATGAAATCAGGATAAACTGGGAATGAGAGCGGGCTGAACTGGGAATGAGAGCGGACTGAACTGGCAGGGGGGGGCGGGAGGAGGTAGCTCATTAACAGCTCAATAATTGCCTCGTTAATTAGCGCTGGGAGCATTATGGGATGTCAGCAATTCCTTTCTCCGGCCTAAGCGGTTTAAGGCGAGGGCGGAAAAGGGGGAGGGGTTTGGGCTCCCACTTGACCTACCTTGGCTGCCCCTGGGGGATCTTCTTTCTCCACGGGGTTTCCTCCCCCGAGGTGTTTTGGTCCTCCTGGAGAAGCTGAGGGAGCTGGAAGTGTCTCCTCCCTGTGGGGTGGGACCGGGGAAGCTGAGGGTGGTGGGTTTGGGTTGGGATGGAACGGGGGGGACAAGAAGGAACGACCTCCGGATGCTCCAAGGGGGGGTTTAGGTTGGATGTCAGGGAGGAATGTCCCATCTTCGTGGAAAGGGTGGCCAAGCCTTGCCCAGGGTGGGGTCACCATGCCTGGAGGGGTTTAAAAGCCCTGGAGATGTGGAGATGTGGTGCAGTGGTTGCAGAATTCCAGATTTCTGGAATCATTTGGGGTGGGAAAGACTTCAGGGATCATGGAGTCCAGCCTGTGACTGACCCCCACCCTGTCCCCCAGCCCGGAGCACTGAGTGTCACCTCCTGTCCTTCCTTGGACACCTCCAGGGGTGGGGACTCCAAACCATCCTGGGCATCCCATTCCGGTGCCCTTTCCATGGAAAAATTCCTTCCTGATGTCCAAGCGGAACCTTCCCTGGCTCAGCTTGATCCTGTTCCCTCTCCTGGATCCCTGTGAGGAGATCCCGACCCACCCTGGGTCCTCCATCCTGTGTGAGGATTGTGGAGACCAAGAAGGTCCCACCAGAGCCTCCTTTTCTCCAGGTTGGGCTCAACAACGATAAGGGTCATTCCCAACCCCTTCCCTTCCCAAACCTTCCCGAACCTTCCCAAACCTTCCCTTCCCAAACCTTCCCAAACCTTCCCTTCCTAAACCTTCCCTTTCCAAACCTTCCCTTCCCAAACCTTCCCTTTCCAAACCTTCCCTTCCTAAACCTTTCCAAACCTTCCCTTCCCTTCCCAAACCTTTCCAAACCTTCCCTTCCCAAACTTTCCCTTCCCAAACCTTCCCAAACCTTCCCAAGCCTTCCCTTCCTTCTCCAGGAGAGCTGGAGAGGCCCTTGGGCCAAGGCATGGAGGGCCAGGACCCAGGGAATGGCTTCCCAGGGATAGATGGGATATTGGGAAGGAATTCCTGGCTGGACTGGAATTCCCAGAGAAGCTGTGGCTGCCCCTGAATCCCTGGGAGTGTCCAAGGCCACCTTGGACAGGGCTTGGAGCAACCTGGGATAGTGAAAAGAGTGGGTGGAACTGGATGCTCTTGGAGATCCCTTCCAACCCAACCCATTCCACGATCCCATGGGATGTTCCCCCTCTGTTTCCTGAAGGTTTTCCAGCCCTTTGAGAAGCCACCACGGGAAGTTTGGGCTGTTGTTTCCGTACCCGACTCTTCCCAGGGGGGAATTATTGGAGGAGAAAAAACTCCTCCAGGCTTTTCAAGGATTTGGGAAGAGGCCAAGAGGGTGGTTTTTTGTTTGTTTTTTTTATCCTCGAGATGAACACGAAGCTTCGTGGAATGGAAATTCCCATTCAAATGGAAATAGCGGCGTTAAGTGTTTGTTTTCTAATTAGAACTAATTACGGCGAGGAGGGGAATGGTTGGCGGGGCAATTGAGGCGGTTCGGGCGGTCACTGCGTGTTTCAGACTAATGGATTTTCCCGGGATTTTATGGGGAGTTTGTTGGGAAAGGGCACGTTCCTTTTCGTGGTTTTCATTTCTCTTCTCACCCTCAAATGTCCTACTCGGGGCACTCAATTATTGGAACGATCCCGAGCAGGCTCTTCAGATGAAAGAAATGAAGTCCCATTAAGCGTTTATTTGAGAGCCGACCTTTTTATTTTAGGGAGGGAGCTCCGATATTGATGCAATCCCACAAATCCGACGTTTTAATGGGACGCCTTTGCTTTTCCCTGTGGCTTTGGCAGCGGGTGGGGTGAGGACTGACACGTTCCCAAAGATCCCAGCAGCTTCCATGGGGAAGTGGGGCAGCATCTCAGAGGCTTCTGGTGGTGCTCGAGGAGCACCTTTTAGCCCAAATCCCGTGGGGGGTTTTCCTTTTGCCGAGCAACGATTCATGACTAAGGAATAATGGGATTTTTTTGGGGGAATTTCTCCCGTTCTTTCCTCGGGATTCAAATGCCAGCATGCAAATGTGATTTCTTACTATGGAAGGATTATTTCCACACCACCCCCCACCAAAAAAAAATATAAATATAAATAAGCTAAGCCTAAAGAAGATAACCAGGAGTAAAAGCAACCCCGGCCTTGTATCGCCGGCAGCGCCGGGAAATCCTCTCGGCCTCGCCCGGCTCAGACGCTGGGGACACTCCTGGACTGCTCTTGAATTTATTATAAAGGCACCAAACATTCCCATAATTTTATATTCCCCATCCAGGGGAGGCTTGGGAGGGATTTGGGGTGGGATTTTAGGGTCAGGGTGTGGCATATCCGAGTTCTTGTTGCTCGCTTTCGCTTTCCGTGTCGCTTAGGAATCTCCCGCTGGGTTTTTTTTTGGCTTTTTAGGGATGAACTGAAAAGGGAAAGTATTTTTCCAGCTTCTGGATGGAGGTTTGGTGGGATTCTGGTCCTCTTGAGCAGCTTGAGGTGAGGGAAGGGTGTCGATGGGGCACCAATTGCCCACGTTGTCTTGCTGAGCCCTTTTCTCCCTCGTGGTTCAGTTTTGGCTTTGGGTTCTTCTGTTGGAAGAGCATTCCCATTTCCCAAGGGGTTTCTCAAAGGATTTTCCTCCAGAAGAATTTGAAGGAAGGACCCAGCTTTTCCACTCTCCAGTTGACATGAAGTTGGTCAAGGAGTGAAGACTTGGAAGAGTCAATGGTGTGGCCAAACGGACCAGGGAGGTGACAGTTCCCGAGTCTTGAGGCACCTCCAGAGCTTAGGGAGTTTTGGGATCTCCAGGTGCAGGACACTGAGGGGCTGGAGCAGGTCCAGGGATGGGAACGGAGCTGGGAAGGGTTTGGAGCACCAGGAACAGCTGAGGGGGCTCATCCTGGAAAAAAGGGGAATCAGGAAGGACCTTCTGGCTCTGCAACCCCCTGACAGGAGTTTGGAGCCGGGTGGGATTGGGATCTTCTCCCAGGGAACAGGGACAGGAAGAGAAGGAACAACCTCAAGCTGTGCCAGGAGAGGTTTAAGTTGGATGTCTGGGAAAATTCCTCCATGGAAAGGGTTGTCTCACCCCAGGAGTGTAGTCACCATTCCTGGGGAGATTCCGGGTGGGATCCGGATCTTCTCCCGGGGACCAGGGACAAGAGAAGAAGGAACAACCTCAAGCTGTGCCAGGAGAAGTTCAGGTTGGATATCTGGGAAAATTCCTCCATGGAAAGGGTTGTCACGCTGGGGCAAATGATGGAGTCCCCATGCCCGGAGGGATCTGGAATCCCTGTGGATGTGGCACTTGGGGACACAGCTCAGTGGTGGCCATGATCTGTCCCAAGCTGGATGCTTCTGGAATTCTGGGAAGGGCAAAGCAAGTTCATGTTTAATCCTGGCAAAGAGAAACCAACCATGGCCACCGTGAGCATCTCCAAAGCATTGCCATGAAATTTCCCCTCAAAGTTGCAGCTTCCAGGGATGCAGTGGAAGAGCCTGAACCTCAAGGATCATGGAAGGGTTTGGGTTGGAAGGGACCACCCAGACCATCCAGTTCCAACCCCATTCCATGGGCAGGGACACCTTCCATTAGCCCAGGTTGCTCCAAGCCCCATCAAGCCTGGCCTTGGACACTTCCAGGGATGGAGCAGCCACGGCTTCTCTGGGAATTCCATCCCAGCCCCTTCCCACCCTCCCAGCCAGGATTTGCATCCCCGTATCCCATCTATCCCTGGGAAGCCATTCCCCGTGTCCTGTCCCTCCACCCCTTGTCCCAAGTCCCTCTCCAGCTCTCCTGGAGCCCCTTTAGGCTCTGGAAGGGGCTCTAACGTCTCCCTGGATCCTTCTGTTCTCCAGCTGGACATTCCCAGCTCTCCCAGCCTGTCTCCATGTCAGAGGAGCTCCAGCCCTTGGAGCATTTTATATCATTTTTATTGCCCACATGAGGCCACCCGTAAAGTCTCAAGACCTTTCTCCAGGTCCTGCATCCAATTTAAGGTTTCCTGTGGTCTTCTGGGTTGTCCATGGGTGACCCAAGTGTCCCTTATGCCACCAATACCTTCCCCCAGTGACATCATGAACACCTTCACCAATGACACCGTCAACACCTTCACCCAACAACACCGTCGACCCCTTCTCCCAACGACACCATGGACACCTTCACCCAACAACACCATCAATACCTTCCCCCAACAACACCATCAATACCTTCCCCCAACAATGTCACCACTGTGATTCTCCGTGGCTAGCCAAGACTTGACGCTCCCGCTTTGCCATCCCAAGAGGACCAAACCCTGGGCAAACCAGAAGCCCCAACATCCTCTTCTTCATTCACCTCCCACCTACTTCCCCCGAAACCTCCAAGCTCTGCAGCCGGTGGCTCCAGTGGAAGCTCTCCCTTGGCCGCCCGTGGCGGTGGGCTTGGAATGAGGTGATCCCCACGGCCCCTTCCAACCCCAGACCATCCTGATCCGAGGTTTTCTCTTGGATCAGCCTCTTCAGCCCCAGGGGAAGAGCAGGAGGAATTGGAACCATCCCGTTCTTTCTCTCCGGCGTTGGCGGGGTCGTAATTGACGGCCGTTCGTGGACGTTCTCCTAAGAGCATTAAGGAGCAGAGCTCAGGCTTAATGCAGAATTAGAGGGGGAATTTGCATAAACAAATTGCCGGCGGGATTAGCGCGGAGCGGGGACGGCGACTGATGCCGAAGGAGATCTCATTCGGCTGCGGCGGCTCCGCTCGGGTCGGGGGGAGATGGATGGAAAAGCTGGGCAGGAGATGGTGGGTCGTGGTGGGGTTTGGGGGGTAAAGGAGACCCTCGAGGGCAAATAATCTCTCTGGGGTCTTGCAAGGTGACGGTTGGTCTGTTCTGCCCGGCGACTGATGGTGGGATGAGAGGGCACAGCCCCAAAGCTGTGCCGGGTTGGTCATCAGGTGGGATTTCATCCTGTTGTTAAACATTGGAAGGGACTGCCCGGGTTAGGGGGTGGAATCCCCATCCTGGAGGTGTCCAAGGAATGATAGGACATGGCACTGGGTGCTCCAGGCTGGGTGACAAAGCAGGGGTCAGGACAGGTTGGACTGGGTGATCTTGGAGGTGTTTTCCAACCAAAACCATTCCGGGATTTTGGGATATTTATCCCTAAGGTGCCACTTCAGAGCTGACTGATCCTTCTAGAGGAACATTGCGGGCAGCGCTCACTGGATGGTGGTTCCCAATCCATCTCCATCCCACTGCCTCCTCATGGGATTTGGGGATGTAGGGAGAGGTGGGGACAGGTCTCCAGCACTGTCCCCTCAATCCCACTCTGGTCCCAGCATCTTCTCCAGGTGACAGAGGGAATGGGAATGGTCTCGGGTGACTTGTCCCTCACCGGATCATAAAATCATGGAATGGTTTGGGTCGGAAGGGACCTTAAAGACCATCTCATCCCAAGCTCTTGCCATGGGCAGGGATGCCACCCACTATAGGAGGTTGCTCCAAGTCCCATCCAAGGTGGCTTTGGACACTTCCAGGGATATCAAAGCCTGTAGAGCTCCACCAAACTTGGCCAGACTCAGGGAAGATCCCACCTTGTTGATTCCCTCATGGAATTGCATCCACATTTCCCTGTTTGCTGCTGGGGCCGGAGCTGGAGAAGTGGTGGTGGGGGAAGAGTCCTTGAAGGTCTATTTTTGGTGGAAATCACTCAAAATCAGGGCTTTTCCTGTTTTTTCCAGACGCCCCCTCCCCTCTAGTGGAAGTTCTCCCTGCCCATGGTGATGGGCTTGGAAGGAGATGATCCCAAAGGCCCCTTCCAACCCAAACCATCCTGATCTGAGAGTTTGCTCACGGACCAGTTCCTTTTTGGGATATTCTCCCTGATCTTGGGCTTACCTTGGCTTTCTCCTTCTCCTGCAGGTCCCCCTTATTGAACCAGACACGCCCATCGCCCCAAGGTGGCAAATCCCAGCACGGGCAGGCACGGTGGAGGAGCAAAGGATTCCGCTGCATCGGTGGCGTCCTGTACCGAGTGTCGGCCAACAAGCTCTCCAAAACCTCCAGCACCCCCCTGAGGACCAGGGACCTGAGCACCAGAACCCCCGGCAGGGCAGGTGAGTGGTGGGAATTGGGGCCCAGATCGTCTAAAATCCTTTGGATGAGGTCTTTTAGATGTTTATTGCCAACCCATGGGTTGTTGGTGGTGTCGAGGCCCCGTAGGAGGCCAGGTGGAAAGGGGATGGACATCCCATGGATGGCAAGGGCTGTTCCTGCTTTGCAGAAGGGGCAGTGGCGTTGAAGAAACGGAAGGTTGAAGAAAGTGGTGGCTTTTCTTAAGTGTGGCTTAATCCAAGCCATTAAACTCGGTGCTTTTTAGAACCTGAGCAGGGTCTTGGGTGAGTCCAAACGGCACCACCAGGGTGAGTGTGTTGGAGATGCTCATCAAGTCCTGTCTGATGCTGACCTCAGAACCTGGGAGGTTCATTCTGCAGATAACCTTGGAAGAGGCATCTCGACGGAGTTCCCAACTTCATGTTGGGTTTGGATGGAATTGGTGTTTCGGTTCCTCCCGCGTTTGATGCCGCGTTAAACACAGATTTGGGCCGTGTCTAAAGGAGCTTTTTGGGTTTCATCTTGGCCCCAAATATTTTTGCTGACCATTTTTTGGTTAAACTGGGAGAATCGAAGCCATGAATTGTATTTTTAGGCTATTTCCAATTTTGCCACCCTCTCCTTCCCCTCCCACGTTGGGTTTGTCGCCGTGAAATTGTCGGTATTTTCACGCCGTCTTCCATCCCTCCCCATAATTCCTCCTCCTTCCCAAGGATGGATTCCACAGGCACCGGCATCTCTTCCTTTGGGAAGGTTTGTGTGTCCTTCCTGCTTTTACTCAAAAATTTATTTAAAAGACGGGAAAAAAAATCCCGCTTTTCCTTCCCTTCCATGTGTTCGGAAGAGAGGAGGGGTGGGAAACGCTCCTGACAGGGGAATAACTTGGAGTTCTCTTCCTGGGGGTTCCGATTCCTCTGGTTTTCCGTGGATTTAGTGGGGCGGGTGTTTTGCCTCTGCGATGAGGAACGCGGTGCTGATCCATCTGCATTCCCACCGAGGGATTTAGGGATGGGGATCCTGGGAATGTGGTGGATCAGGATCAATCCCGAGGCTCCCAGGAGCAATGGGAAAAGTGGGAATTGTGCCGTGGCTCTTCTTCAACCTGCTTGGTTACGGGTGGAGAGACGTGGAAGACGCTCGGATTGGGACGAGGAAAGAGTCGCTACAATCCCAGGGAAAAAAAATGTTTGGGAAGTGTTTTGAGCATAAAACCCCTCCCTCATCACACGTGTGGATCTGCTCCCAAGGGATTTCTGCGCCTTCCATGGAATGCTGAGAGGAAAATACAGGAATAAAAGGATTTCTTGCCTTCCTGGCGGGATCGGGAGCTCGGATTTGGCCAAACTCCTGCAATGAGCAAGGATGGAGAAGCCTCAGGTGAAAACACCCGGCTGTTCATCCCTGATCAGGGCATGGAATCCCACTTGGAAAAGCCCTTTCCCTTGGGATAACAGGCATCCCAGCGAGGAATTGCCTTTCCCTTGGCAGCAGCGTTAGGAAACGGGCACTGGGGTGATGAGGGAATTAATTAAACAAGTGGAATAATTGGGTTTCTCCGCTCCCGAGGAACTTTCCCTCCCCACTTTCTTCCTGTTGAGACACTTGAGGCATTTTCCATGGAATCAGGGAAAGAAGGAAAAACTCCTGGACAGCGTAAGGTATCCCGAATAAATATGGAAGGGAAAAGGCAAAATTGGAAACGACAGGAACCAACTGAAGGGTTGACGTTGTCCGATAACCGGCCTGATCCCCATCAGGAATTGCACACCCTGAGCTGGGGCTCAATCCAAGGGGTTTTCCAAGTGTCCAGGCTGCTTTTCCATGGGCAAATCCTTGCCTGTGGGATTTCCTCATCCTCTGGGGAGGTTTCCTTGGGAAGCAGCTGGTGGGTTTGGGGGCTGCAGAGGTGAGAACGTGGTTTTATTTATTGGGGTTTCCAGTTTCGGGCCATGACTGTGGGATCCAAACCCTTGGAGATGTCCAGGATTGAGCTGAGATCCCACAGGTGAAGGTTTAGGACCTCTGGAGCTGTAGGGTCTCCCACACAGCCCTGATGGTGGCTCTGAGACATCAGGAGAACAAATTAATCTTTAAACAAATTAATTTGAGCTCAACCTTCTGGGACTTGGGGGTCTTTCCCTGCATCCAGACACATTCCCTGTTCTCCAGGGATGTGGGACATCCCCTCCTGCCTCAGATTCCCCACCCTGCTGGGACAGGGTCTTGCTGCTCAGCTGTGGGGGCTGAAGGTCATGGAATCCTGGAATGGGTTGGGTTGGAAGGGATCTTAAAGGTCATCCGAAGGCAAATTCCTTGCTTTGGGATTGCTCAATGTTTTCCCTCTGGAGATCAGTTCCTTGGTTTCTTCAGGATCAATCCCTTGATTTTGGGATTGCTGAATCCTTCAGACCCTTCAGTCACAATCCCTTGGCTTTGGGACTGCTCAATCCCTTCCCCCTTTGGAGCTCAATTCCAAGGCTCTTCAATCTCAATGTCTTTGGGATTGTGGGATCCCTTGGCCCCTTCAATCTTAGTCCCGTTGTTTTGGGATTCCTCAATACCTTGGTCCTTTCATGCTCAATGCCTTGACCCCTTTTTGGTTCAATCCCATTGCTTTGGAATTGCTCACTCCCTTTGACCCTTTTACAGTTAATCCCATGGGTTTGGGATTCCTTAATCCTTTATCCCTTTTGACCTCAATCCTTTGACCCCTTCAATCTTAATCCCTTTTCTTTGGGATTCCTCAATCCCTTAACCCTTTTGATCTCAGTTCCAAGGCCCACTCAATCCCAGTGCTGTGTTCTTGGGATTGTGGGATCCCTTGGCCCCTTCAATCTCAATCCCATAGTTTTGGGATTGCTCAGTCCTTCTGCCCCTTTGGAGCTCCATCCCTTGGCCCCTTCAATCTCAATCCATTGGTTTGGGGATTATTCAATCTCTTAACCCTTTCACACTCATTCCCATGGGTTTGGGATTCCTCAATCCCTTACCCCTTTTTGAGTTCAATCCCCTGGCCCCATCAATGGCAATCCCTTGGCTTTGGGATTCCTCAATCCCTTAATCATTTGGAGCTCAATTCCAAGGCCTCCTCAATCCCAGAGCCTTTGGAATTGTGGGATCCCTTGGCCCCTTCAGTCTCAATCCCTTTTATTTGGGATTCCTCAATCCCTTGACCCTTTTCACCTCAATTCCAAGCCCCCCTCAGTCTCAATGCTTTTGTCTTTGGGATTGTGGGATCCCTTGGCCCCTTCCATCTCAATCCCATTGTTGCCGAATTGCTCAATCCCTTGGCCCCTTTACAGTTAATTCCTTGGATTTGGGATTCCTCAATCCCTTACTCCTTTTGAACTGAATCCTTTGGCCCCTTCAATCTCAATCTCTCTTCTTTGGGATTGTGGGATCCCTTGGCCCCTTCAATCTCAGTCTTTTGGTTTTTGGATCTCTCAATCCCTTGGTTCCTTCATGCTCAATCCCTTGGCCCCTTTTGAACTCAATTCCTTCATTTTGGGATTGCTCAATCCCTTTGACCCCTTTACAGTTAATCCCATGGGTTTGGGATTCCTCAATCCCTTAACCCCTTCTGAGGTCAATCCCTCTGCCCCTTCAGTCTTCATCCCTTGACTTTGGGATTCCTCAGTCCCTTACCCCTTTGATCTCAATTCCAAGGCCACTTCAAACTCAGTGCCCTATCTTTGGGGTTGTGGGATCCCTTGGCCCCTTCAATCTCAATCTCCTGGTTTTGGGATTGCTCAACCCCTCAGACCCTTTGAGCTCCATCCCTTGGCCCCTTTTCAGATCAATCCCTTTGTTTTGGGATTGCTCAATCCTTTGACCCCTTTACAATTAATCCAATGGTTTAGGGATTCCTCAAGCCCTTGCCCCTTTTGAACTGAATCCTTTGGCCCCTTCAATATCAATCCCTTTTCTTTGGGATTCCTCAATCCCTTTTGATCTCAATTCCATGGACCCTCCAATCTCAGTGCCTTATATTTGGGATTGTGGGATCCCTTGGCCCCTTCAATCTCACTCTCCTGGTTTTAGGATTCCTCAATTCCTTGGTCCCTTCTGAGCTCCATCCCTTGGATTTGGGATCTCTCAATCCCTTGGTCGCTTCCGAGCTCCATCCCTTGGATTTGGGATCTCTCAATCCCTTGGTCGCTTCCTTCTCAATCCCATGGTTTGGAATTGTTCAGTCCCTTTTCCTCTTGAGCTCAATCCCTTGGCCCCTTCAATTGCAATCCCTTGGTTTTGGGATTCCTCAGCCACTTAACCCTTTGAAACTCAATCCCTGTTCTTTGGGATTCCTCAAGCCCTTGATTACTTGGAGCTCAGTTCCACAGCCCCTCAATCCCAGTGCTTTGTCTTTGGGATTGTAGGATCCCTTGGCCCCTTCAATATCATTCCCTTGGCTTTAGGATTGCACAATTCCTTAACCCTTTGAAACTCCAACCCCCTTCTTTGGGATTCCTCAAACCCCTTTTGAGCTCAATTCCAAGGCCCCTCAGTCTCAGTGCTTTGTCTTTGGGATTGTGGGATCCCTTGGCCCCTTCAATCTCAATCCCCTGGTTTGGCGATTCCTCAATCCCTTACCTCTTTTGAGTTCAATTCCTTGGCCCCATCAAGGGCAATCCCTTGTCTTTGGGATTCCTCAATCCCTTAACCCTTTGGAGCTCGATCCCATGGTTTTGGAATTTTTCAAACCGCTTTTAATCTCAATTCCAAGCCCCCCTCAATCCCAGTGCCTTGTTTTTGGGATTGTGGGAACCCTTGGCCCCTTCAATCTCAATCCATTGTTTTGGGATTCCTCAATCCCTTACCCCTTTTGAACTGAATCCCTTGACCCCTTCAATCTTAGCCCCTTGGTTTTGGGATTCCTTCATCCCTCAACCCCTATTGGAGCTCAATCCTTTGGCCCCTTTGGAGCTCAGTCCCATTGTTTTGGGATTGCTCAATCCCTTTGATCCCTTTTGCAGTTAATCCCATGGTTTTTTGGATTCTTCAATCCCTTATCCCTTTTGGAGTTCAGTTCCACAGCCCCTCAATCTCGGTGCCTTGTGTTTGGGATTGTGGGATCCCTTGGCCCCTTCAATCTCAATCCCCTGCTTTTGGGATTTCTCAATCTCTTATGCCTTTTGAGCTCAATCCCTTGGCCCCTTCAATATCAGTCCCTTGGCTTTGGGATTGCACAATTCCTTAACCCTTTGAAACTCCATCCCCCTTCTTTGGGATTCCTCAAACCCCATTTGAACTCAATCCTTTGGCCCCTTCAATCTCAAACCCTCTTCTTTGGGATTCTTCAATCCCTTACTCCTTTTGATCTCAATTCCAAGGCTCCCTCAATCCCAGTGCCTTGTTTTTGGGATTGTGGGATCCCTTGGCCCCTTCAATCTCAATCCCATTGTTCTTGGCATTGCACAATCCCTTGACCCTTTCACACTCAATCCCATCGTTTTGGGGTCGCTCAATCACTTGGTCCCTTCATGCTCAATCCCTTGGCCCCTATACAGCTAATCCCTCAGTTTTGGGATTCTTCAGTCTCTTACCCGTTTTGATCTCAATTGCAAGGCCCCCTCAATCCCAGTGCCTTGTTTTTGGGATTGTGGGATCCCTTGGCCCCTTCAGTCTCAATCCACTGGTTTTGGGATTTCCCAATCCTTTACCCCATTGGATCTCAACCCTTTGGCCCTCCAATTCAGTCCCTTGGCTTTTGGGCTTGCTTTTTTGACCTCAGTCCCTCCCCTCCGGAATTTCAGGGGTCACATCTTGCTCCGAGCTCTATCCCACCATCTGCTGATGCAACATCGAGCCCAGAGCTCATTAATTGAGGCTTCTTCATTAATAAAACACTCGTGACCCTCCACCCCCCACCCCCCCCCATTTCGGGGACATTCGCAGGAAAATGGGAAAATCTCCGTCTGTGGTATCGACAGCTCATCCCGTCTTTTTGCCGGCACCTTTTCCGGAGCGAAGGATTTACTGCCCGGTGAGGGAAATAAATCACCTCCGGCAGCTCCGAGTGCTGATCCTGGGAATCCAGAGAACCCACTTAAATGAATAATAATTAAAGAAATAAATTTCCCGCAGTGAAACTTTGGCTTCAGCAATAAAGGCTTGGGAAATGAATCGCTCGGCTCTTCTCGAAGACGCGGCAAAGCGGGATAATGGGATCTATTAAAGGAGCTGGAGAGGTCCAAGGAAGAGTTTTCCGGAGGGCCCGGGGTTGTGTGGGGAGAGGATGAACGTGAGGGAATGTGGGGAATGTCCAAAAACCCTCTTTGCTTCCATAAATTTCCATAAATTATCCCATACTTGGGGTGGTGGCAACAGATGGGCAGGGACGGGCTCGGCACGGGCTCGGCACTCGTCATTCCGACCATGTCCTCACCCTCTTGCACATCCCTCGGCCCCAACACACCCCAGTTTTTGCCATTTCTCCCCTTTTTGGGCCATTTCAGTATTCCACCCTCGTTCTTTCCCTCCCTGTGTGAGATTTCCATAAATTCTCCTGGATTTGGGGCATTGGAGGCAGATGGGAAACAAAGGGAACACCATTCAACACGTGTCATTCCAACCATGTCCTCACCCTCTTCCACATCCCTTGGCCCCAACACACCCCAATTTTTGCCATTTCTCCCCTTTTTGGGCCATTTCAGTTTTCCACCCTCATCCTTTCCCTCCCTGTGTGAGATTTCCATAAATTCCCCTTGATTTGGAGACATTTGAATCAAATGGGCAACAACAGGCTCGACACTCATAATCTCAGCAAACCTTTCCCTGGAGGAGAAAGATCTTGAGCTCCTTGAGCTTCTTTAGGATTTAGGTAAAAAAAACCCCAGTCTTGAGCTCCTTGATCTTCCATGGGGGTTATGGAATCAAAAACCCAGGATGCAGGACATGGACCTGGACCCCTTTGAGGTGCATTTTGGGATTAAGGCTGTGAAAAGCTCTTCATTAACTAATGGATGTTGGTGGAAGGCGCAACATCCGACCCGCTCGTTCGAAACATCATTTATGGCCGCGGAGCTTTGACAGGGACAAATTGGACCTTTCCCCCTTTTCCCATTAAAAGCTGGAATGTCAAGCTGTGAATTCCTTCAGAGGAGCAGGAGGAGGGAAAAAAAGATGGATCTGGGCTTGGAGCTGCTGCTATTAATCATAGCTCTAATCATGCATTTAATGAACACGACAGCTCCGGCTCCCTCCGGACTCTCCCGCCTGGATTAGGAACGACAATCGCTCCGCAACACCGGGAGCCTCCGGAGCCGCCGGATTGGGAATGATGCACCAGGACAAACAACCCCCTCTTTCCATAGGGATGCTGCTCTTCCAACCCACTGAACCGTCGGGAAGAGAAACGGGATGGGATGGGATGGGATGGAATGTCCCACCTGGATGTCATCGGCTCCATGGGCAGATCTTGGAGCTTTTCTTGTTTTCTTGCTTTTTTTATCCCTCTCCATTCCATTCCAGCTGCCTTGGAATGTTTCTGCGGGTTTTGGAATATCAAGGATGTGGAGTCGCTCTCCTCGTGGGATGCAATTCCCGCTTGGAAAGTGATTGAGGAGAAAACCGGGATAAAAACTGGGAAAAAATTCCCAAAACATCATTCCATGGATGGATCATCCAATATATAAAAGCACTTCTGATTTATTTCTTGGGCAATTCCATCTTTCTGGCCAAGATGATCTTTCCAAACCTCACCATTCCATGGCTCTGTGATCCAACCCTCACCATTCCATGGCTCTGTGATCCAACCCTCACCATTCCATGGCTCTGTGATCCAACCCTCACCATTCCATGGCTCTGTGATCCAACCCTCACCCTTCCATGGCTCTGTGATCCAACCCTCACCATTCTATGGCTCTGTGATCCAACCCTCACCCTTCCATGGCTCTGTGATCCAACCCTCACCCTTCCATGGCTCTGTGATCCAACCCTCACCATTCCATGGCTCTGTGATCCAACCCTCACCGTTCCATGGCTCTGTGATCCCAAGAGTTGACTTTCAGGCTGTTTTACCTAAAAAGATTCCACACAGCCAGCAGAGCGTTTTCATCTCCCTTTTCCTCTGGAATATTCAATATTTCCTGGGATTCTCCTCTGCCCCAGTACCCAATTCCGGAGCTTGGAGCACTAACCAGAATTTCAGAGGGCTGAGGATGCTCCAGTTGGGTCGGGTTTTAATTTGGGACTTCCTCCCTGCACCGCTTGGGACGTCAGCGGAGAAACCGAGTCGTCTTCGGAGCGACCCAAAGTCATAGAACTAAAAATGAGTTGGAAAGATGCTCCCAATGAGCCCCTGGAGAGAGAGGAGCCCCAAAAAATCGGGAATAAACCTCCCTGTGGTGGCTCAGAGGGAACAGATGGGGCTTTGATGGGGTTGTTCCCAAAATCCCAGAAACGTGGAGGTCCATAAGGAGGATCCTCAGCCAGGTGGGCTCCGGGAATGGCGTGATTTGGGTAATGGGATCATGGAATGGGTTGGGTTGGGATGGTCCTTAGTGATCATGGAATTCCAACGCCTTGTCGTGGGTAGGGACACCTTCCACTAGCCCAAGGTGCTCCAACCTGGCCTTGGACAATTCCAGGGATGGGGCTGCTCTGGGAATTCCATTCCAGCACCTCCCAGGGAAGAATCCCTTCCCAATATCCCCCCTATCCCAGGGAAGTCACTCCCTGTGTCCTGTCCCTCTAGGCCTTGTCCCAAGTCCCTCTCCAGCTCTCCTGGAACCCCTTTAGGCACTGGAAGATGCTCCAAGGTCTCCCTGGAGCCTTCCCTTCTCCAGGTGAACATTCCCAGCTCTCCCAGCCTTTCCCCACAGCAGAGCAATTCCGTCTGTCCGATCATTTTAGTGGACCGAGGGCTGCCTGAATTCCCACCAAATGTCTGCATTCCCAGCCCGTGATCCCCGTTTTCCTCTCTTTCCAGTGCTGAGGTTGCACCCCAGCCCCAGTCCCGGCGTGTCTCCCTCCGGCCTCACCAGACCCTCCACGTGCCGATACATCGCCAGGTCGGTATTCCCGGGAAATCCCCTGCTGGATTCGAGCCTCCTCTTAGCCTTGGAAGCACCTCAAGTGCCAACAAGGAGTTTCTGGTGGGGCTTGGGGACCTCTGGAGGTGTTTGTGAAGGAAGAAGTGGTGGCGCTTCCAAGGTTGAAACGGGGCTCTGGCATTTTGGGATTTGGGCTGTGTGAAGTGTCTTTTTGTTGAGGATTTGGGAATCTTGGAATGGGTTGGGTGGGAAGAGAAATTAATGATCATGCAGGTCCAACCCCCTGCCATGGGCAGGGACACCTTCCACCAGCCCACGGTGCTCCAACCTGCCCTTGGACACTTCCAGGGATCCAGGGGCAGCCACAGCTTCTCTGGGAATTCCATTCCAACCCCTCCCCACCCTCCCAGCCAGGAATTCCTTCCCAATATCCCCCCTATCCATGGGAAGCCATTCCCTGTGTCCTGTCCCTCCACCCCTTGTCCCAAGTCCCTCTCCAGCTCTCCTGGAGCCCCTTTAGGCACTGGAAGGAGCTCCAAGGTCTCCCTGGATCCTTCCCTTCTCCAACTGGACATTCCCAGCTCTCCTAACCTGTCTCCATATCAGAGGAGCTCCAGCCCTTGGAGCATCTTCATGGTCCACCCTGGATCTGCTCCAGCAGCTCCACCTCCTTCTGCTGTTGTTCCCCAGGGATGGATCCAAGATTCCAGGTGGGATCTCAGCTGGGCAGGACAGAGAGACAGAATTCCCACCTTCTGCTGCCCATGCTGTGGGATGAGCCTGGGACACTGGGAATTTCAGGAATGCCATGGCCAGGTCACGTGGACCTTCTCCCCCACCCACACCCTCAAATCCTTCTCCTGGGAGCTGCTCTCCATCCTTTCTCCACCCACCCTGGATTTACCCAATGCACCTCCAGGACCTTCCACTTGGCCTTTGAACTTGAGAGCTGTGACCAAACAACGGTTCCAGGGTTAAAAATGTGCATTCCCCCCTTTCCCTGAGGAATTGTTTTCCCTGGATAATTCACTGTGTCCTCTCCAAACTTGAGCTGACCTTGTTCTACCACCCAGTTGTCCCCTTGGGGAGATCTTTGTGCTGTTGGATACACCAGGATCTCAACATTTCCCTGACGTCTACACTTGTTGAGTAATGGTCTTTTCGGCTGGAAGCTCTTGGAAAAGCCATGCTAAGCAACTTCTGGTCTCCTGAAGTGCCTTCAAGTGGGACCAGGCGATGGAAATGGTGTGTTTTTGGCACCGTGTCACCTTCTGTCACCTTGTGTTCCCGAGGTCCATCAGCAGGTGCCCACTTGAAGGCCACGAAGAACATCCAAGCAGCTCCTGGGATCCATCCTGGAGTTCCCTGTGGGTTGTTCAACCTTTGTCCCACAACCTGTTGTGGAACAGGATGTTCCTTTCTCCCCACATCTCCCAGAAGTACTGGAAATTCCCTCCACGCCCCTAAAATGGGGCGGGAAGGGGTTTCATCTTGGTGCCACCTCGGAGACTTGGGGTAAAACTGGCCCAAAACCCAAACCTGCATTCAAAAATCAAACCGGAGCTCCTAAACCAGAGCTCAGTGTCCAAAGAGGATCTCGGTGCTCCTCGGTGCCTTCAGGTGGTGTTGACGTGTCCATGTTGGGGTGGGAGGTGCCACCTGACCCCGTGTGTGTCTGTCCCTCAGCCGGGCCGTGCAGAGGAGCTTGGCCATCATCCGCCAGGCCAAGCAGAAGAAGAAGAAGAAGGAATATTGCATGTACTACAACCGCTTCGGGCGGTGCAACCGCGGCGAGAGCTGCCCCTACATCCACGACCCCGAGAAGGTGGCCGTGTGCACCAGGTGGGCATAGGCAGGTGGGATTTGGGAGGCTCCTCCTTGGCTTTGGTGGGGTTTCAGAGGGAGGCAGATTGGGGATGGAGGTGTGGGAGCACAAGGAGGGCTGGCCTGAGGTGGGTCAGGAGGACACGGGAGCGTGGAATGGGTTGGGTTGGGTTAGGTTGGGTTGGGAGGGAGTTTTGAAGGTCATGGAATTCCAACCCCCTGCCATGGACAGGGACACCTCCTATGACCCCAGGGTGGTCCAACCCGGCCTTGGACACTTCCAGGGGTCCAGGGGCAGCCACACCTTCTCTGGGAATTCCAGCCCAGCCCCTCCCAGTCAGGAATCCCATCTCAATATCCCACCTGTCCTTGGGAAGCCATTCCCTGTGTCCTGTCCCTCCATGCCTTGTCCCATGTCCCTCTCCAGCTCTCCTGGAGTCCCTTCAGGCCCTGGAAGATGCTCCAATCCCAATCTTTGCATTTCCCTTACAATCCCTTAATTTTGTCCATCTCCTGTCCCAGTGGGAGCTCCTGGGAGAACTTCTGGCTCCAAATGTCCTCACGTGCTTTGGATCTGTCCTGGTTACCCTTCTCCTGGTTTATTGGCCATTCCCACCCAGAGCTCCTCCTGGTGCTTCATCCAGCACTTCATGGAAGGGAATTACAGAGTCATACAATGGTTTGGGTTGGAAGGGGCCTTAAAGATCTCCCAGTCCATGGGCAGGGACACCTCCCACCAGGCCAGGCTGCTCCAAGATTGCTCCCCTTGGGATGGGGAGCCCATCCTGGAGTAATCGGGGCTTTAGGAAGGATCCTCCTCCTTCTGGAAGCATCATCCCTGGATTTTGGGGTACAGGCCTTGCTCTGCCAACTGAAGAGCAGCCAAACATAGTGAAAGGACAAAATCTCTGAGGAACCACCAGCTGCTCTTCTAACCAGGAGAACCTTCCCTGAAATGGGGCCTGAAATGGGTTTTAACCACGAGAATTTGTGTTTAAACCTCCTGTTTCGTGTCCAACCTCGTGCTCAACCCCCTCCCTCTGCTGTGATTCCAGGTTTCTCCGTGGCACCTGCAAGAAAACGGATGGGACCTGTCCCTTCTCCCACAAGGTGTCCAAGGACAAGGTCTGTGTGACTCCCCAAGGAGCCATCGGAGCTCCATGGGTGGTTTTGGGAAGGTTCTTCCTCCTTGGGGCTTTCAACTGAGCCTGTCGTTTGCTGCCCAAGCTCTTTGGGCTCCCAGATCGTGACAGAACCACGGGTTGGGTTGGAAGGGACCTTAAAGACCATCCAGTTCCAACCTCCCGCTATCCCAAGTTGCTCCAACCTGGCCTGGGACACTTCCAGGGATGGGGCAGCCCCAGCTTCTCTGGGAATTCCATTCCAGCCCCTCCCCACCTTTATGGTTCCAAAACCAAAGACTTTGGAGGTCCAGAAAAGACCTCCAAGATCGATTCGAACCGTTGAGTCGCGTCCAATTCACACCAACCCCTGTAAGGTCCCTCTTAATCCCTCATGGTGGGCTTGGAAAAGGAGGATTTTTTTCCCCACACAAAATATTGGAGGTCCAAACGAACCTTTTCTGAAAACCCAAGGTTGAAACTGTGGCTGGAACATCTTTGGAGGTGCCGGTTTTCCACGTTCCTCATGGATTTGGCGCTCTGTGGTTTTATTCCATGAGAATGGGGTGGGAAAATAATGAAGGGGGGTTTTATTTTATTTTATTGGATGTTGATTTATTATCAGTTGAGGATTTAGCAGCTTGGCCTGTGTCCAACGGGTGGGATCTCCCATTGGATGTAGGTTGGGAGACTCCAGAGTTGACTCCAAGGTTCCGTTGTCCGCAGGGAGCCCGGGAATTATCCTGGTGTTGAGCAGAGGTCGCTCCCAACGTGGATTTTTCCATGGATTTCTCTTCAGGGACATTAATCATGGGAGTGGAAAACACAGCCAGGACCAGCTGAGCTTCCAGGCTCGTGGTGTGTCGGAGAAGGATTGGGATGAGGATTGGGATGGGGATTGAGATGAGGATTGGGATGGGAAGAAGGCTGGATTGGAGTTTTTATTCAGAAATACAGAACCGAGAGAGAGGGAAGCTCTGCTGAGGGGTTGGCTCTTGGTTTGGCCATAATTATCTTAATTAACGAGGCCAACGATTCCTTTTCATCCCAGGGCATTCCCCCCAACCCTCTGCCTGCACCTCCAATCCAAGGATGGAGCTCCATCCCGATTGGAACCGCTGGCTTGCACCTGGACTCCAAAGGAAATTTTGGGAAGCCTTTTTTGGTCCCGGAGGGGGAAAACCTGGATGAGGTTGGGAGATGCCATTGGTGGTTCATCCGCTGATGAGTTCACCCAGCTGGTCTCCAAATCCAGGAATGTTCCTTGGAATGGTTCATTCCCTCCAGGAGAACCAGTGTGGCCTCAAGGAGGACCTCAACATTTGCCTTCCGGGCTCTGCTTTGGGTGGGAAAAGGGAAAATCATGGAAAACTCAGTTTTCCCCCACCTTGGCAGCACCTTCTTAGGGAAGGATTGTGCTAAAATAATGGAATTCCAAAGGAATCTCCTGCGGGAAAAGCTGGTTTGCCAATGGCATTCCGGGCCGGAATCCTTGGGATGGGATCCTGTGGGATTCAGGTGAGCTCTGCCCATGAATTTTTGGGAGTGAATCCCTAATTTTCCTCAGAGAGGGGATCGGGATGTGAGTTTGGAGTTGAGGGTTTAGTGGGTTTTTTAGGGATTTGTTTTCCTTTTTAGTGGGTTTTTTAATGATTTTGTTCTCGTGGTCGGTGACGACGTGGTGGTTTGGGGATTCCTGGTTTTCCTGCTCTCCTGAATTTCACGTTGGGATTTTGGGAGGACATTCCACAACCTCCTCATTGGAGAAGCCTCGGGTTGTTGTTGTGGATCTCCCATCGGTGGGATGTCACCGGGAATGGGATTCCCAATCCAGGGGGGAAGGAGCAGGAACAGACCCCTGGTGCAATCCTGAGCCTGGAAAATGGGGATAACCCCAGTTTTCTGTGGGATCAGCTGCCCCAGAGCTTTTCCACATCCTCAGCAGCAAAACCCTCACTCCAAGGAAAGGAGGATCCTTGGCATGGGAGATGATCCTTGGGATGGGAGATGATCCATGGGATGGGAGATGATCCTTGGGATGGGAGATGATCCATGGGATGGGGGATGATCCATGGGATGGGAGATGATCCATGGGATGGGGGATGATCCATGGGATGAAGGATGATCCATGGGATGGAGGATGATCTCTGGGACAGGGGATGATCTCTGGGATAGAAGGTGGCTCCAAGTGGTCATGAAGCTTTGCAGGTGCTTCCAAAAATCCATCTATCCCTCTGGTGATGGAGAAAGGAGCCTGGAAGAGAGGAAAGAGTCTGGAGGACAGGGAAAAAAACCTGGAGGAGAGGGAAAGGTGCCTGGAGGAGAGGGAATACCCTGGAGGAGAGGGAAAGGAGCTTGGAGCAGAGGGAATATCCTGGAGGAGAGGGAATATCCTGGAGGAGAGAGAATATCCTGGAGGAGGGAAAAGACCCTGGAGCAGAGGGGAGGGAACCTGGAGGAGGGAAAAGACCCTGGAGCACAGGGAATATCCTGGAGGAGAGGGAACATCCTGGAGCACAGGGAATATCCTGGAGCACAGGGAATATCCTGGAGGAGAGGGAACATCCTGGAGCACAGGGACTATCCTGGAGCACAGGGACTATCCTGGAGCACAGGGAATATCCTGGAGCACAAGGAACATCCCGGAGGAGAGGGAATATCCTGGAGCTCAGGGAATATCCTGGAGGAGGCAGACAGCTGGGCAGCAGCTGTGGAATTTTGCTCCCCGAGATACCCTTGGGAATTGCTCCCCTCTGGCTCAGAGCCCCCAGTTCCCACGGCCGAGGGTCCCCCTTTGGGATGCTCTGGGACTCTCTGCTGCTCCAACACCTTTTCCCCTTGAGGGACTCGTGGAGGAATCAGCATTTTTCTCCCTCCTACCCCTTCCCCGTGGCCGCTCCGAGCGATCCCGAGGCGTTCTGGGCTCATTAAGTGCCGTCTCCGGAATGGATGTGTGCTGGTTATTTGTGTGGCCGTGCCGGGGTGCAAACAAGGTTAATTGAAACTCTGGAGCTGCTTCCTCTCGCTAATGGCTCGAGGAGGGGATGGGATTGGCTTTATTATCCCTTTTTATTAGAGCTAATTTGGGCTCTCTATCAAAAGCCGCATTAAGGGAGTCGTTTACGGGCGGGATCGGCCCCCGAGCCGCGTCCTTTTTTCCGTGGTGTCGGCGCTTAAAAGGCGATTAAAAATCAACTCCTCTCTTTTCCCAGCCCCCACCTTTTTTTTTTTGTTTGTTTTCCTGCCTCTCGTCATTCCGGGGAAACCTCCCCCTTGCCCTTCAGGGAAAAGGGATTTTTTCCAAGGGGTTGCAAAAAAGTTGGGAAGGTCGGTTTGGGGAGGCTTGAGCGGGGTGGTGGAGGGAGGGGGTGAGGGAAATTCGGGATCCAAGAGGAGCTGGATCCTCTCAGCACGTTCCCCTCAGGAATCTGCCTGTGGGTGCTGGAATGTCCCAGCAAGAGGGTGGTTTGTTTTGGGTCCCAAGGCAAGGAGAAGGATCCTGCTCCATCGGTTTTCCCAGCTGGGAATGGGGAGCTGGATCCGACTGCTCTTCTCTTCCAATGCTCATCCCTCCTCTATCCCACAAGCAAAAGGCATCCCAGCCCTCTGTGGGGATTCCTTGGAATGACGTGGCCTCCCCAAAATCCTTGGGGAGGTTCTAGGACTCTCCTTCCACACCCTTTATCCAACCATCTCCATATCCGTGGAAAGCCCCCCTCAGGAAGGCGTTTTGCCCTTTGTGGTGGCCACAACCCCCCCATGGGGGGCTATTCCCACCTCCATGGCCGCATCATCCCTTGGGAATGCTGTTCCTGGGGTTTATCTTGATCCCTCCATCCCTCCCCCTGGGCTCTACGGACACAGTTTCCTTCCTGCTGGCAATTCCCTCCTTTTCACCCAAAGGATACTGAGTCCAAAATTCACCTCAATCCGGGATCTGCCTTGCAGGAAACCCCTGGAAGAGCTAAAAATCCCTCTGGGATCCGTGGCTGGCCAGAGATTTTGGTTTCTTTCACACATGTTTTATTTCACCCCTGGGGTGGGGAGGAGCGGGGGAGAGGTTGGAATGATTCTGGCTCGGAGCCGTGGGAATGCTGAGGGATTTCCCATCCTCTCCCAGATGCCCGTGTGTTCCTACTACTTGAAAGGGATCTGCAGCAACAGCAACTGCCCCTACAGCCACGTCTACGTGTCCAGGAAGGCTGAAGTGTGCCAGGATTTCCTCAAAGGATATTGTCCCATGGGAGAAAAGGTAAGGAAAGGTTTTTCCCAACTCCTGGCATCCTGGGAAACCCCTGGATGGGAGGAAAAGCCAGCCCTGTGCCATTCCAAAGGGTTGTGGGAAAGTGGTTCGGTCGCTTTGCAGGCAAGGGAAAAACAGGGAAAGAAATCCATGCTGGTGTTTCCTGGGAAAAGCCTTCCCGGGATGTGGCAGGAGAAAACTAGGGATAGAAATCCATGCTGGTGTTTCCTGGGAACATCCTTCCTGGGGTGTGGCAGGGGAAAAACAGGGATAGAATCAATGCTGGTGTTTCCTGGGAATAGCTTTCCTGGGATGTGGCAGGAGAAAAATAGGGAAAGAAATCCATGTTGGTGTTTCATGGGAAGAACCTTCCCGGGATGTGGCAGAGGGAAAGCAGGGATAGAAATCCATGCTGAGGTTTCCTGGGAAAAGCTTTCCCGGGATGTGGCAGTGGGAAAATAGGGATAGAAATCCATGCTAGTGTTTCCTGGGAAAAGCTTTCCGGGCGTGTCTGTGTTGCCCTGAAAAAAGAGATGGAAAAGGAAGGGAAAGGCTTGTGATTCCCTGTTTTCCCTGTTATATAGAAAATCCATGGATTTTAATACTTATTTTCCATGCTGACTCTGGGATGGTTTAAAACTTGAGCCTTAAATGTCGTGGCTCGGTCTTGGAACCAAGACCAGCTTTCCTCATCCAGCTGAGCCTCCTGGGAATTCCTGGAGCCACCTCCATGTCCTGGAGATCCTCTGGCTTGGATCAGCACCGGGAAGTCCCATATGGACTTTCTGTGCACCCTGGGCAGAGTTTCAGCCTCATCCATGAACTTCTGGCACCCTCTGGAATGTGCAGAGCTTGAGGAAGAGTAGCTTTCCTGGAGCAGGAATGGCCAGGTGGCATTGGCTGTTCCCAAGGAATTTTAGGGCTATTACGTGCTGAAAAAATCGGGATTTTGGGGTTTATCCAATATCTTTTCTCCCCCATTTTTTTTAAGCTGGAGAAGGGTCCTCAGTGGGGCTCAAGATCCCACTTTTCCTGGATTCATGGCTAATGGAGAGGGTTGGCCATGCTGGAGTTCCCTTGGGAATGAGTGACTGTCTCCTCTGACTCCTCTTTGCCCTTTTCCAAAGGGATTTCGGGTTGTGACGTGGGATTTCTGCTCATCCTTGGAATGTTGTGACCGGCGGGGTGAGGGAGGGAATTCTGCCCCGCTCTGGTGAGATCCCACCTGGAGTTCTGGGATTCCCAACATCACAAGGACGTGGAGCTCCTGGAGCAGGTCCAGAGGAGGCCACGGAGATGCTCCAAGGGCTGGAGACAGGCTGGGAGAGCTGGGAATGTCCAGCCTGGAGAAGGGAAGGATCCAGGGAGACCTCAGAGCTCCTTCCAGAGCCTAAAGGGGCTCCAGGAGAGCTGGAGAGGGACTTGGGACAAGGGGTGGAGGGACAGGACACAGGGAATGGCTTC